>OY720465.1:22397267-22502267 GCA_963082715.1 Harpalus rubripes
ACGTACGTACGTACGTACGTACGTACGTACGTACGTACATACATACATACATACATACATACATACATACATACATACATACATACATACATACATACATACATACATACATACATACATACATACATACATACATACATACATACATACATACATACATACATACATACATACATACATACATACATACATACATACATACATACATACATACATACATACATACATACATACATACATACATACATACATACATACATACATACATACATACATACATACATACATACATACATACATACATACATACATACATACATACATACATACATACATACATACATACATACATACATACATACATACATACATACATACATACATACATACATACATACATACATACATACATACATACATACATACATACATACATACATACATACATACATACATACATACATACATACATACATACATACATACATACATACATACATACATACATACATACATACATACATACATACATACATACATACATACATACATACATACATACATACATACATACATACATACATACATACATACATACATACATACATACATACATACATACATACATACATACATACATACATACATACATACATACATACATACATACATACATACATACATACATACATACATACATACATACATACATACATACATACATACATACATACATACATACATACATACATACATACATACATACATACATACATACATACATACATACATACATACATACATACATACATACATACATACATACATACATACATACATACATACATACATACATACATACATACATACATACATACATACATACATACATACATACATACATACATACATACATACATACATACATACATACATACATACATACATACATACATACATACATACATACATACATACATACATACATACATACATACATACATACATACATACATACATACATACATACATACATACATACATACATACATACATACATACATACATACATACATACATACATACATACATACATACATACATACATACATACATACATACATACATACATACATACATACATACATACATACATACATACATACATACATACATACATACATACATACATACATACATACATACATACATACATACATACATACATACATACATACATACATACATACATACATACATACATACATACATACATACATACATACATACATACATACATACATACATACATACATACATACATACATACATACATACATACATACATACATACATACATACATACATACATACATACATACATACATACATACATACATACATACATACATACATACATACATACATACATACATACATACATACATACATACATACATACATACATACATACATACATACATACATACATACATACATACATACATACATACATACATACATACATACATACATACATACATACATACATACATACATACATACATACATACATACATACATACATACATACATACATACATACATACATACATACATACATACATACATACATACATACATACATACATACATACATACATACATACATACATACATACATACATACATACATACATACATACATACATACATACATACATACATACATACATACATACATACATACATACATACATACATACATACATACATACATACATACATACATACATACATACATACATACATACATACATACATACATACATACATACATACATACATACATACATACATACATACATACATACATACATACATACATACATACATACATACATACATACATACATACATACATACATACATACATACATACATACATACATACATACATACATACATACATACATACATACATACATACATACATACATACATACATACATACATACATACATACATACATACATACATACATACATACATACATACATACATACATACATACATACATACATACATACATACATACATACATACATACATACATACATACATACATACATACATACATACATACATACATACATACATACATACATACATACATACATACATACATACATACATACATACATACATACATACATACATACATACATACATACATACATACATACATACATACATACATACATACATACATACATACATACATACATACATACATACATACATACATACATACATACATACATACATACATACATACATACATACATACATACATACATACATACATACATACATACATACATACATACATACATACATACATACATACATACATACATACATACATACATACATACATACATACATACATACATACATACATACATACATACATACATACATACATACATACATACATACATACATACATACATACATACATACATACATACATACATACATACATACATACATACATACATACATACATACATACATACATACATACATACATACATACATACATACATACATACATACATACATACATACATACATACATACATACATACATACATACATACATACATACATACATACATACATACATACATACATACATACATACATACATACATACATACATACATACATACATACATACATACATACATACATACATACATACATACATACATACATACATACATACATACATACATACATACATACATACATACATACATACATACATACATACATACATACATACATACATACATACATACATACATACATACATACATACATACATACATACATACATACATACATACATACATACATACATACATACATACATACATACATACATACATACATACATACATACATACATACATACATACATACATACATACATACATACATACATACATACATACATACATACATACATACATACATACATACATACATACATACATACATACATACATACATACATACATACATACATACATACATACATACATACATACATACATACATACATACATACATACATACATACATACATACATACATACATACATACATACATACATACATACATACATACATACATACATACATACATACATACATACATACATACATACATACATACATACATACATACATACATACATACATACATACATACATACATACATACATACATACATACATACATACATACATACATACATACATACATACATACATACATACATACATACATACATACATACATACATACATACATACATACATACATACATACATACATACATACATACATACATACATACATACATACATACATACATACATACATACATACATACATACATACATACATACATACATACATACATACATACATACATACATACATACATACATACATACATACATACATACATACATACATACATACATACATACATACATACATACATACATACATACATACATACATACATACATACATACATACATACATACATACATACATACATACATACATACATACATACATACATACATACATACATACATACATACATACATACATACATACATACATACATACATACATACATACATACATACATACATACATACATACATACATACATACATACATACATACATACATACATACATACATACATACATACATACATACATACATACATACATACATACATACATACATACATACATACATACATACATACATACATACATACATACATACATACATACATACATACATACATACATACATACATACATACATACATACATACATACATACATACATACATACATACATACATACATACATACATACATACATACATACATACATACATACATACATACATACATACATACATACATACATACATACATACATACATACATACATACATACATACATACATACATACATACATACATACATACATACATACATACATACATACATACATACATACATACATACATACATACATACATACATACATACATACATACATACATACATACATACATACATACATACATAAAATCACGCATTTCCCACTAGTGGGTTAGCAAAACCCGAAACAATAATAATATCAACTACAAAAATAATCACTGTCTTCCAACAACATTGTTCTAACCTGACATCATACAATAAATATTTCTCAGAAAATGAATGCTGCCGAAGTAAAAAGTAGTAAATTTTTTTGCCGATTGGAAATTAATATTAATTTAGTGATTATTTTTGTTACATATTTTGAAAGTTTTCGCAATCAAATTATGTTGCTATGTGTTTGTTGAACGGTTGCTATGTGTTTGTATAGCGGTTGCTATGTAATAATAGTCAGTAAAAATATATTTTATTCACTACTAGCCTAAGCAACCGCAATAATTTACTTTTATTTGACAAGCGAAATTTTTTCCTACCTGTATATATCATCTTTAAGTAAAATAAAGGGTTTTTCAATAAGGGCGGGTCGATGTTGGCAGGCTGTGGCGGCGATGTTGTTTTGGTGGCGTCTGTCAAATCTGTTGTTTATTATTCTGTCACAGATGCCAAATCACCATGGCAAGTTACACGATTGAGCAGCACTTCCAAATGATAAAACTGTATTATCAAAATGAATGCTCGTTAGTGAAAACGTTGCGCGCGTTGCGCCCATTTTACGGCAGACGCGGTGGCCCTTCAAAGTCGACTCTCCAACGTTTGGTGGCCAAATTCGAGACGACCGGTTCGGTAAATAATCAGCCAACACCCGTACGTCAAAGGAACGCCAGATCGGCCGAGAACATTGCCGCGGTTCGAGAAAGTGTGCAGGAGAACCCGAGGCAATCAATTCCTCGCCGTGCACAAGAACTCGGCCTGTCGCAGACTTCAACTTGGCGAATTTTGCGTCGGGACTTGGGCCTACACCCGTACAAGATCCAACTGACCCAGGAGCTCAAAGTTAATGAGAATAGACAACGCCGTTTGTTCGCAGACTGGGCTTCGGAGCGTCTGGAAGTGGACCCCAATTTTGGCCGAAAAATCATCTTTAGCGATGAGGCGCATTTTTGGATGAATGGCTATGTTAATAAACACAATTGCCGTATATGGGATGACACCAACCCACACGAGGTTCACCAGGTCGGAATGCATCCACATAAAGTTACCGTTTGGTGCGGATTTTGGGCCGGCGGCGTCATTGGTCCGTACTTTTTTGAAAACGACGTTGGTGAGGTCATCACCCTCAATGGCGAGCGCTACAGAACGATGATAACAGATTTCTTTTTTCCCAAATTGGATGATATGGAGGTAGACGACATGTTTTTCCAGCAGGACGGCGCTACGTACCACACAGCGGACGCCACAATGGACCTTCTGCATGAACGATTTGAGGGTACGGTTATCTCTCGCAAAGGTGACGTGAATTGGCCACCAAGATCGTGCGATTTGACCCCACTAGACTTTTTCTTGTGGGGTTTCCTGAAGTCGCAGGTCTATGCCAATAAGCCGCAATCGACGGATGCCCTTAAAGTTAACATTACCAATGCCATCGCTCAAATTCAGCCGGATCTATGCGGCAGAGTCATTAAAAATTGGACCACTCGGATCCGTGCCACCGTGAGAAGCCGCGGCGGACATTTGAAGGATATTATATTCCATACATAATGGCATACATGGGCCTTTCAAATAAAAAAAGAATATCGTTAATACCTCACACACATCTTGTTTTATTCTATTTCAACATCGACCCGCCCTTATTGAAAAACCCTTTAGTTGATTTTAACATAGCCCATAAACTCGAAACCTTCTTAGTACATGACTATTCTTGAAAATATGCCAGCAACACATTTTCAGAGATTTTAGTTACCTTTTTTTATCAGACACCAATCTTTAAATATTTCATTTCATATATTTACTTTTTGATTTTTCTGGCAGTAATAAATTATATACATTTTCAGCCTGCTGCCTTAATTCTGGAGAAGTGCACTCAAAATTAATGGTAAAAATTGATTCACACAAGAGTCAAATGATTCAAACTGAAGAAACGTCAAATGTTCAAAAAAACAAAACAAATGAGACCTATTTTGATTTTGAAATAGTACAATACAAATGTTCATTTCAATATGCTTCGTTATTATCAATTTAAAAATCGTTAACTAGAAAATATGTAAGTGCTAGTAGTGAATAAAATAATATATTTACCTTGGTCGGGAAGACCATTATTGACCAGCGTCTCATATTCCTCGCTTTCAGCTCGGGATATTATCTTGACGCTGGGTCAATAATGATAGTCTTCCCTACCTTGGTTAATAATATACTATTCTCCCTTCCGTTATCGTAAGTAGGCTATTAGGACATTGTTTGTAAGGATGTATGTTTATTTTACTGTCAATATATCGGTTTCTATTAGCGACGGGATGCATTATTATTCCCTACAGCTCAACTTACCTCCTTCTTTGTGAAATACCGATATTTTAAACTTGTGTCAAATATTTACTAAATCATATAATTTATGAATTTGAATATAATTTGTAAAGGATATGTTTTATTATTAATTTTCATTTATTATTTAAGTAGAATATATGGGCGATAATACATGCATTACTCTAATATATACAATTCACATTCCTTTTTGACCTGTGTCCTCTTCTACACGCGTCAGCGACGGACTGGCCCTCTACGACGCGTTCCCCTAAGTGAGATAAAATACACATTGTCATTCCAATTTACAACAATTATCACAGGCGTACATTATCATCTAGTAAGATAGACAGGAGGGGGGGCAGGAATAAGGTTGCTCCCAAGTCCCAGACTTGGGCAGGTGCCCCGCATATTAAATGCGGCCTAACACCTCGTGGATTCCGGTACCCCCATCCGCAAAAGTATACACCCAGTGCATGGACGAATTGCTGGAATACGGCTCTCGTGAATAGTCATTTCTGAGCCACTAGCGGTACCGTAGCCACATACGCATATCCCAGGCATGTTAAGTTCCGAGAACTCGACCTCCCAAAGGTCAATGGGTCCCAGACCCATTATTAGAGTTTAGCTTACGATCACAGGTGTGTAGGTCCCAAACCTAGCATGATAAACTCCAGGTTTATCCTTTACGTCCCAGACGTTCTCGTGTATCTCAGCCTCTCAGGTGGTGTTTCTCACACCTCGGAGCATATAGCTCCATGGATCCAGAGTTGTCCCAGACAACTCTTCGGATAATTAGGAAACTACTACATACGTTTGCGGCCACAAACAAATAATACAAATGTATATCTCACATGTACTCGTACCATGCATATCAAATACACAAGCAGTGTATAACATATCAATCGAGCAACTGGTGATCCACACCACTCTATACCTGTATAATAATTAGAATGACAGCGAGTTCTACCACTCACCTATAATTACTGCAAGCATTTCGTCTTTTCTTTATTGACACTGTTCACAGTTTCACCCACGTCCGTATATGACTGCTAGCATACAGCAACTAACTATTTAATGGTAGGGGGTTGTTGTTATTGTGTTTAGGATTTTCAAGTGTTTTTACCTTAAGCCAGCGCTTCTAAACCAGTGGCGCCCAGTCGAAAAGCGAATCTTACATTTGTATCAAATTGTCCTCATTTCATAAATATTTCCATTTGAAAGTTACCATTGACGTGTCAAATGTGACAGATGTCAGCGTTTTTCATTTTAAATTGTCCATGGAATACTAAGATTCTATTTTTAATGTATCAATATTTAATGGTATTCCTTGACATATCTGGCAGTGAAAATAAACAGGTAAAAAATAAATCATCGGGATTGGAAATAGTATATTGCGTATCTAGTAGGAAAAGTGATATATTCTCGGACGATGGTGGAGATTGCGGGGCAAGCCGTAGGCGATACCAGCAACACCAGGAGTCCGAGGAGTCACTTTTCCTACGTGGTACACATACAATTTTTTTTTCGATCGGTTTACATTCAATAATTAGTTATTTTATATTTCATTTATAAATGTCAGATAATAAACAAGACATAAGATTATTGAGTGGTTTTGTTAAAAATATCTGAGGACAGCGTAACTATGGTTTATTTATTTTCATAAAAGTCAAAATATATTTGAAAACCGCGTACTGTCCGGGAATACTTTGTCACGCGCCGGAAGAAATATGCCCGGACTGTTATTTTTCGTTGCGTAACAACTACACTAAAATACCGGAACAATGCACTTTTCGGTTCGAAAACACGCCGGACACGTGTCAGTTTTCGTCCGATCGAAAAAAAATCTTATATGCAAGACCAGATGTAGGTATGTACATTTGGCCACTCTCGAACTTATTTGCCAGCCCTCGCTGTCGCTCGGGCGCAAAATCGTCCTCGATTGGTAAATGGTACCTATATCCCTTGTAGCATAAATAACTATTACTACCTTTGCAGTAAAAGCGACATTTTACAGACAGTTAGCTCTCAAAAAAGCACTTTTAATGGCAAACATACATACATACAGATATAAAATAACGCATCTCCCACTTAGTGGGTTAGCACAAACCCGAAACAATAATAATAATAATATCTACCACAAAAATAATAACTCTCTTTCAACAACATTCTTACTAACCTAACACCATACAACAAATATTCCTCTCTAACATATTAAAGTGACCGGTTTTCGGTAGCGAAATACCGCAACCGGACCACAGTAATAGTTACGAAACAATCATCCTTCGCCACATATTCCTGTCTAAGCCCACTTCTTTCGCCTCGGCCACGTTCATAATCGCATTCATACACGCTCTTCTTCTCTTCTCACTCAGAAACTTTCTCTCTTTTAGCACCTTATCATTCACATCATCCACTTACACACTGGACGGCCACGCAGTCGAACACCCTCAATTTCACCAAGATATATACGCTTTACAAGCCGTTCACTCTTCATTCTCTCCACATGACCAAACTATCTCAACTGGCTCATTCCTACTCTCTTAAAAACATTCTTCCTAACCATACATTCTTCATGCACCAAATTATTCCTCAAGTGATCTCGTCTTACGTATCCACATACACCACGTAAATACCTCATTTCCACGACAGACACTCACAGGCACAATACTTTCACCAATATGTACACCATCCGTTTCACTCAATGCTCTCCATAACAACACATCCATATACAAGTTAAACAACCACGGAGACATACCACAGCCCTGTTTCACACCAACATTTATACGAAACTAATCACTTAACCTACCATCTATTCTTACAGCAGCCTCACTACTCTCATACAATGCTCGAATCGCTCCCAGCCCGTTTCCATTCATGCCATACTCCCTGAGTACAACCCACAAAGTATCTCGAAGAACACTATCATACGCCTTTTTTAAATCAAGAAAGCCACAGAACACCATCTTGTTCTTGTCAAGTGACTTCTCAACAACTGTACGAAGAGCAAACAATTGATCGACACATCCCCTCTCAGACAAAAAACCATCCTGAACGTCACTAATTTTTAAAATTGTTAAGGTTCGCACCTTATGAATTAAGACTTTACCAAAAAGTTTCCCGACTACACTCAACAAACTTATCGCGCGAAAATTCCTACATTCACTCGAACTGCCTTTACCTTTTAATAATGGACAAATAACAGTTTTTTTTCCAATCATCAGGAACCACGCAACGTTTCAAACATAATCCAAATAAATAAATTGACCATTCAAATATTTTCTCTCCTCCATATTTCAACATCTCATTTGTAATCCCATCCAAACGCGCAGCCTTACCATTCCTTACACGCCCCAATGCATCACATACATCAAACGGAAAAATATTTTTTATTTATTTATAGTTATTTACGGACTGCCATGAGATATAGAACAAAACTGTTAAACAGTTATATTGTTTGAGTTTCATGTATCAAACTCAAAAAAATACAACTGTTTAACATTTTTGTTCTATTTCTTATGGCAGTCTGTGCTAAGAATTACAGCTTTTATTTTGCCTCTTTCTCACAAATGAAACGTACTTAAACAATAATTTTGCACTTATTAAATGCGGTTTTTAATTTTGAACATTTTTTGTATGTATACTTTTGTTCTAAATTTAATGAGTGATATATGTTTTCGCCTTAAATCTTATAATAGTTTGTAAATACTAGTTTATATATTTTTAAATTGTTTTTGTGAAAATTTGAATATGAATGATTACGAGAATTCAGAATCAACCATTTATTAATAGGTTATGTTAATGTATAATGGTTGATATTTTATTAATAAATGATGTTAGTGTGTAACCATAAATACCACATACCATTGCTGAACAATAATTATCAAAACTTGTTTCAATCGTTACTGCCCTAAAATTTTTTGTCATGGTATAAAATTACATTTTTCAATTTAGTATGAGACGGCCCACGGAAAAACATTGAGTGTGTTTATTGGCGTTTAATGCATGAGCGCAGCGAGCGCATAAAAATGTCTCAAACATTTAGTTGCCCTCATTAACATAGTTAAATAATTATTAATTTCATAATAACTTAATTAAACAAAAAAAAAATGCAAACAAAACTCAACATGTCCCAGTTTTTCCATACAATAGTTAACATGGCCAAATAATTTTTGCAACAATAAGTTAAATGGAAAGATATAAAAGAATCTTGCCAGCTTATTTATTTGTTTTTCTCTAAAAACTATTTATGTTGGACATGTTGTATTTTGAGCGAACACTCCTTACTTGAATGTATTTTTTAAAAGTTTTTACATAGAATATATTGATATTTCAGATAAATACGAAATGAAGTTTTTATTAGTACGAGTAGTTTGTTTATTTTTATTAACAAACTTACTAATGGCAAAAATATTAACTGAAGATACTACAGGGGAATTTCTTGCTGTTGCGCATGCAAAAAATAAAGATTCGAAAGTAAATTTGAATTTGAAAGATATATCTGACGATTCTCTTTCATCTCGTAAAGTTATAAATAATTTTCAACCTGGCAGCCAGCCAAAAATCGAAATCATTTTCTATAAAAATATACTTCTGCGGAAACCAGGAAGTGACGATACAAGTGAAAGAGCAGTTTATGATGCACCAATGAGTCTCATACGAACACTACCAAAGAATCCTCAATCTGATAAAGATACTAGTACACAAACACGACATACATTTGAAGGAGTTAGAAGAACTACTTTACAACCTAAACCAGACGCACCAGAACGTACACCCTATCCAGTGGCTCATCAGGAACTACTTGAATGTATATTTGACAAATTCGCGCGACGTATTTTGTATTACCCATGCTATAATACAACAAGTGGAGAAGTGAAAATGGGATAACACCCTAATTAATATTAAACGAAGTCAATCAACGTGTGATTAATCCCCAAGCAATAATAATGACACAATATATGGGTGTAATTGTAATATAATAGTCCAGTCAAATTAGATGAAAAAAGATCCGACTTTCGGAAAAATTCCGAGCAAGTTGAGTTTTTGTATACACGTATGCTCCGATGTTACAAACAAGTATAGGACAAAATACTAAAAATATCAGCAGGGAAATTTGAGATATTAAAGGTCAAAATTCAACAACATTGGTTTTTTTGCGAATAACTCGTCGCCTGTGCATTGTATATCGATAAAGGCTATTATGAATGTTATACACGGAAAAAAAATTTGACTTCATTAGTTGAAATGCCTTAAAATGTCTCATCTGCAATTGCATTAACTAAATTTGTAAATAAATAAATCTGAAATAGTTTCTTATTTTTCTTTTAGAAACATGTAATTTTAAATATGTCAATTTGTATTTCTAAGCTAGTTTCATCTCTTGTAGAATATTATTTTTACTAAAGAATATTTTAGTTTATTGTTTTAGTAGAGTAGATAATACTACCAACAGAAATTAGGTAAAATTTATTAACATTTCCAATAAATTATCATGTACTTGCGCAGAAATCTGTTTCAACTTTATTTCTTGATATTTTAGCCAAACAAGCATGATATTCTTTATTTGTGTTAATGTAATTGATTAAATCAGGAAATATATTTTACTGTATGAATAAATTTATTAACCAATAGGTTTAAAAAAATCCTGTTTGAGTGAACAAAAATTACTATTTCAGCTTATCCGGTTTTCACTTTTAGTCAAGATTTTACCAATAGGGCAAAATGTTTTCTGTTTCAGTGAATATAATAGCCAAATTAGCTTGTGCAAGCTCAATCGTTTTCTCATCCCATTCCCCTATGCTGTACTATGCCACACACGTTATGTTGTGATCTACCTTATATCGCATAGTATGGAAGCAATAGGATATTGGAAAAGTGGGTAATACTTGTGTCTTTCTTATTAAACTAATAGTAAGTTGTTCATGTATTCTATTATTTATTAGTAAAGATATTAGCTACATTGTAGTAAAACAATGGCAGATGATTACGTTCGGTCATTTTTCCAGGAGATCAATGTTGACCATCGCATCGAAATAATATGATATGCCAAATGGTAAGACGTACATTTTTTTGAAAAGATGTGTTTAATAAGTTAAAACAAAATAAAATTTCAAGAAAACAATGTAGTGTTGTTTATTTTTTATTTTAAATTATTGTATTGTTTTGTAATTACACAACGAATTTTTATTTTTGTATTAAATAAATAATATATTAAATATAATTTTATATAAAATACTTGATAAAATATGTGTTTTTATTTTTACATTACAATTTCATACTATTTAGTACAGTAAATTATAATTTAGGATTACTGTATAAAGTTCTCTGCGACAGAAGAAGTCATTTCACAGCTAGGTAACATAATATCCGTAGTAGTTATAATTTAAAATATTTATAATTTTTTTGAGGAAATTAAATTATTCTCTCAGTAATAAGAATATTAGTATTAGTTAATATTGTATTTCACTATTTTGGATTTGCTACTTAATCTAACGCAAGTGAGTAAATTATATTTGCTGGTAGAGTAAATATATTTTACTACGGTAGACACATTTTTACTCGGACTACAAATGTTATTTCTATTTTTTTTTTAAGAAATTGTCTTTACTGTTTAAGCAAAAACAAATCTAGAAATACGTATTTACCGATGCACTTAATGTTTTTCACTGTCACGATTTTAGGGTGTGTTTTTGTCTAATACGGTTAAGTTTTTTCTTTCCGTGTAGAAAACATTATTATCTACAATAAGGATTACGACACACAGGGGCGCGCCGTACCAATTAGTCGCCCGTGTGCCAATGCTCATCATGATGCACCCCCCCCCCACCCAGCTTTAACAGTTATAAAAAATAAGCATCACCATTCGAAATAATATTAAAAAGTGACATAAAAAGGTGCAAACTAAAATCTGGTACTATTTCATATTTGGAAAGAAAAAAAACTGCTGGTCTCGTGGCTGTGTGCCTGAGTGTCTGGTCGCGAATCTGGGGAACCGGGTTCGATCCCGACCGACGCCAAATATTTCCAATTTTAAAAGGCACAAAATTGACCCCTGTGGTGCACTCTCCACGCCAGCAATGAGTGCCCGTGAGGTGACGCCTGGTAAACGCCCGCACGGTACAAATATGTCATCATTATTACCGATATCTGCATACAAAGCGGATTGGCACACCCAGCAATGGGTAATATGCCGTGATGATATATTTATTTATTTTATTTACGTTAACTTGGACAGCCTGTGTACTTTTTCATAATTACCATATGTTTTAAATAAACCACAATAATTGTTTTTACCCTATAAAATTAATAATTCTTGTAATTTCTGCTTGAAACATAGATACATCGTTGTAAAGCTAAAATAAACTCTCTTTCAATGGTATAATTTTGCCACTATAAAAATTATAAATTGGACCCCATTACTTGAAATCTAATAGTGATAATCTGAGCTTCGTCGTTTGAAGGAAAATAAAAAAGGGTCCTTAAAGACGTGCAATTCAAAATTCTATATAATTTCATATTTGGAAGTTATTTGTTAATATAAAAGGAAGTGGCTAGAGTACCAAACGCGGGACCGTGTTCAAAAAATTAAGATCTCAAATTGACATGGTTTTCGCAATTTCTCTAACTATACACCAACATTACCCAACCTAACCAAACTCAGGCTTCGAAAACGCGGGCCAAGTATTATGCGCAAGGTGAGTTTATTGTTGTTCTCTTTAGAGCAATAAGCAACCTTAGTAAGCTATTCAACAACGGTCCCGCGTTCGTGTCGGGTTTTGAATTTTTAACAACGGTCCCGAACGTTAAGACACATCTCTTCGACGTTTTTAGAACTAAACGAGGTACTAAATCACGCCATTTAGAGTTTTGTACAGTAACCATTTGTATGCATTTTTCGGGAAAAATAAAAACATCTTTAAAATAGTCTACTAATGGGGCAACTTTGCCCTAATTTAATCGATTTCGTATCTCTTTTAGTTTACGAGATCCCAATGTGAGCCTCAAAAAATGGGCATATTAAATTAAAAAACTTAAGTCTTATTACAATTTAACTCGCCGTGTCGCCCCTGACCAAATGTCGCCCGTGTGCGACGCATACATCGCACCCTGTGACGGCGCGCCCCTAACGACACAGATTATATAATATAAATAGTAATATTGAATTGTAATTAGCAAAAATGTTTATTATTTATACATTGTTATCCCGTCCGTAAACGAATTCATTATTACCCCTTCACCGCGATAATCTTGAAAAGGGTTAAACTTATGCTTGTAGATAATATTGTTTTATATAACTTTTATATTGATGTTAGATGCATAGGTGGCGTGTTATTTTCGAAAAACCAATTTTGGGTGACTTTTTACCTTTAATGTTAATGTCCCGAATTGCCCTGCTGATATTTTTAGGAATTTTGTCATACACTTATTTGTAACATAGAAACATACGTGTATACTGGGTGTCTAATTGAAATCCATAATATAGGGAATACAATGTATTTTTTTTTTCATTTTGCTGTAGTTACCTATTGTATACAAAATTGTTTCAAAAAAATATTGTAGGCAGGGTTGAGCCTGTAATCTATGCTACGTAAAATACGTCATTGACTACGCGTATACAATGATGTTTACGTGATTAAATTTGTATATTGTCTACGCGCATGTAGACTATAATTATTTTATTTTTGCTTGAAAAGAGATAAAAATTTTACTATTACTGGTTAGTTTACAATGTATACATAAATGAGCCGTTGGAAGTAGCGTACTATGTCCTTTTATTGAAATATTGAAATGAAATATTTTACGTTGTAACCAATAGATGTCACTAGTTGTTGAAGTGGGCATAGCCAACTTCATTTAATTGCGCTACGCTTATTATGGCCGTCTCAAATGTCATTAAAATTACACAAATGAAAATTACAGGAAGAGAACGTAAAGAGGCGCCACACATGGCATAACAATGTGCCATTTTGACAAATTATCTGTCACAAATAAAGTTTTGAAGTATTGTATTTACTTGTAATAAACTGACAACGCATTTTGCACATCTAAATTTCATTGACAAAGGGCACTGACACTATCCTCCTAATTGAAATACAACTAACTAGATGTCACTACTTTACATACCAAATCTGTAAAAAATTCAGGACAAAATTTTGTATGGGAAAACTACGGTCTGGAACGGCCATAAGTGTAGCGCAATTCAATGAATTTGGTCATGAAGTGGGAGTGGGAACCACCAGTTCTGTTGGATTGCTAATTGTATTATTCTGGAAAAAAAACTGATATCGTATGCTAATTGCACATATTTTTACTAAAACGTGACCTACATTATTGATAACATTTTTAATCAAACAATGCATACAGCTTTGTATTTGTCTTTTTTGTGATTTTTGTAATATTCTCTAAATCTCCAGTGCGCATGTGCAATATATACAAAGTTTACATAGTTTATATTCTCTACGCATTGTTTACATTTGACATCAATCTTTACGCTTTGTTTACGCATATAAGTTATCTATCATAGATTACGCGTAGACGCACAACCCTGGTTGTGGGTAGTAAAATTCTATATCTAAATCACTAATAAGATTTTATTTTGCACGTTTCGTAACCTGATAAACTGAATTAAAAATGTTATGAATATTGTATACCCATGGAATTGATACAAAATTACAAATAAATGATAATGTTTAAACTGTCAGTATAATACTATTGAATTATTTACAGATTCTTTTCTTGATAAAAACGCTCTATTTATAAACCAAATCACAATAAATAGTAATATAATAATTACGAAATGTCTTTATGTGACATAATTAAAATAAATTAAAATTTAACGTAATAAATTTATTTTTCTGACAGTAGTGACAATTCAAGCATTATTTATTTGTAATTTTGTGTTAAGCACAAGTCGGCGATCAGACAATTCTTAACACGTTCACTGAGCCTGACACCTGACGCAGCGCACCGCTCGACTCATCTCGACTCAAATGCTGGCGACGCAAATGGTGATGGTGCACTCGAGTGCTTGACTGTTCTAACTCGCATTATTTCAATGGCATTACACAGGAAGTATTGTGCGCTGAGTAACATTGCGGGAAAGTTTGCGGAAAGGATCATTCACGCGTAGTTTCTTATTCGGGGTTTTTTGAAGATGAGTGATAGCATAGCACGCCCATCATGCCCCAAAAGGGCGTGGGAGGCAAAAATATCTTGGAAATCAATAATTCAACAAATTCACGAGACATTGTAACGAGTTTCATATTTTACTTACGTCAGAATTTATTGTATTTTTTAGCCACCAAAGAATTAACTTTTAGTTTTTTTGCAACAAACCTGTTTGTTTTTCGTTGTTTGTTTAGAAAAATGTATTTTTTGTTTTATTGTAATTAAAATAAAACATTTAGTTCATGAAAGCGTGCCAGTCAATCTAAAAAATCCAAAAATACCTGGACACAAAGAGTGCGTCGGTAGCACAACTGATTAAATGTGGTCAACAATGCTACTGACGCACCGTGTGCGTTTTTCAATATAAGAACAAACTCAAAGAAATAACTTATATGAATCCGGGAGTATGTATCAAAGGAGAGATATATAAATTTTGCTAAATCAAGTTTAGTTTCTCGGGTGTGACGCGCATGGCGGGACGCAGCGAACGTATTTAGGATATTGAGAATCTCCTGCTCACTTTATTCGTCAAAAAGGTGCATTCACAAATGAAAATTGGGTTTATGGATTTTGTTTAGGTTTAAGTAAGTCATTCATAAATGGAAGTTAAATTACTTGGAAATTAGTTTTGATATGTACAGACATCTATGTAAATGCTTCAGAAACAAGAATAAAATATCGGTAGAACAGTACTCAACAAGACACCTGTTCGCTTGGCATTATTGGTTATAATTCAGCAATGAAGTTATGACAGTATCCATCTTCTTCTCGCATTTGTTTAAAAAGCCGAATCTACCAAGTGGATACTAAATAAAGATGGGTGTATATATTTATATCATTTCAGACTCGTTCTTATTGGTGAAGTTTGTGACGTCAAACTAAATCATAAACCTAAAGTTTGGACCTTGCAATGTTTAGTTTTATGATTTCGATTTAGAGAACCTAAATTCTGAACTGTGAATGGAGTCATTACATATAATATGCGGCCAAAGGCTTTTAATTTTAAAGAATAAACCATAAATCTATATCTAATTTTCTTTGGTGAATGCACCTTAATGGTAACGACGCAGCAGTTTCAATAGTACCTTCCGGTAATTCAAGAAGAGGAAAATAAGATCTACAGACCTTGATGACGCAATAGCTACAAGATCTAATTTCAACTGCAACCTCGTCCAACAATATTTTTACATTTGCATGTTAATACCAACATTTAATTTTTGTATGACAATTGTATTTATAGCCATACGCTAAAATAAAAAATTGTGTCAATCCCATGGCTATTACTACAAATGAACAAAATTTATAAAATTTTAAATTCTGTATTACAGGATACAAAACATGCAAAATAAAATCTGATTAGTGAAATAGGTGTAGAATTGTATTGTCTACGACCCTTATATTCCAAACATTTTTGTCTAAAATTAATAGGTAACGAAAAACAGCAAAATGAAAAAATTAACATTGTATTCCCTATATTACGGGTTTCAAGTAGACACCCGGTAAACAAATTCCGATTGGACGGAATTTTTCCAATCAAAAATTCTTATTTGACTGAACTATAAATTATTATTTGAGGAATGTATCTTAAACTTATATTTACAGCCCAACCAGTCTAACGTGACAGTCCCCGGTGGTGTTACTAACATTGTTTCCGTTCTGTCAATCGTTTATGGATTATTTTAGAGAAAAATACATCAAATAAAAAATGCATAGAATTAATTTTTATACAACTGTTATTTGACTATTTTTCTCTAAAATAATCCATAAACGTTTGATAGAGCTAAAACAATGCTAGTCACACCAGCGATGACTTTCACGTTAGACTGGTTGGGCTGTACCATCCATAAAAAATATATTGTTATTATCTGTACAGTACTAAAGAGAGATACTAAACATTTTCAATAATTATAATTTAGCATATGTGGTCTCGTAAAAAAATTAACATATATTTTTTATTCGGAAAATCGAACATGTAGCTACCATTTATAGTATAAAATATTAAATATGATTTTCTGTTTAAATTTCTGTACGCAGTAGCAATTTAAATACTTAACGGCAGAAGTACAATGTTTGAATTGATGCCAAATTATATTGACATCCAAAAAATTTTAGCCGATGACAGAACTGAAAAGATAAAAAATAAATATTTTTCTTATTAATTTTTTTAATACTTTTGTACCTAAGTACATCAGAATGGTCATTAATTCTTTACAGCAATGAAAATTTGAAACTATTTTTTCAAAAACTGTATTCAAATGTTGATATTTACATGAAAACTATTAACACGCGAAATGATAGTTTTTTGTTTACAGAACGTAAAAGACTTTTATGTACAACTGCATTAAAATTATTTGTTTACATCTTAGTTACCATGACGAAAACTGCGGGCGGTAAAATAGAGCAAAAGCCTTATTCAATTTATATACATGACATTAGATGTCACAATCCTCCTGGGATGCCTATAAACCTAAGCCTCAAAATTTTCTCTTTACCTTTTTATTAATATTGGGATATAGTTTTCGAAAGAACGTTGATTGATACTCGATTCCGAAATGCTTTTGCATTCTCGAATGCAAAAGTGATATTTTGCAATTGGTATGTACTTTTACAATTTCAATTACAGGAAAAGTGACTTCCCAAAAGTAAATTCAATTTCAGAAAAAGTAAATTCAATTTCGGAAAAAGTAACTTCTATTTCAGAAAAAGTAAATTCCATTTCGGAAAAAGTAAATTCAATCTCAGAAAAATTATATCTAAATATCAATTTACCTTTTCAGAAATTAAAATTACTTTTTAATAGACAATTATAATAAATATAGGAGGATATCAAATAAACGAATACACCCCAATGTGCTACAATAAAACATTATTATTATATTATTTACTGTTATAATTAAATATCTTTTTGATATTATCTACTACTTACTTGTACAGTTATTTATTTTTTATACTTCATATATATATATATATATATATACTCACGAATGAGTTGTAGGCTTCGTTGTGAATTATAATTGTGTTAATATATTCTGTAACTATAACATATGGAATAAATAAATCATATTATATCGAATTTTGCTGTGATCTACTATTTACTTTATTGTAATCAAATATTTTTAATTCATAAATAAATACCTAGGTACTATCAAAAGTAATTTATTTATTATGAGTACTCAACAGGAACAAATGTTCCCAATTACAGAGTACTATGTAAATTCATAATTTGTCCTAGGAGTTTTATAGGAAAAAATTACCCTTTAACGAGGATGATGTGACCGTGGAACAAAAATGTTTAGTTGAGATAAAAGACTGGAATCTATTATAATGTTATATTTATCAAATAAGTGACAGTGTCGTAGTGCTTTAAAGGCTAGCTTATACACGTGTTTCATACTCTATTTTTTATTATAAATGCATCATAATCATTTAAAACTGAAAATAATAGCAAATCATACGGTGTTGATTTTTATTTTACAAAATTTAATATTTTATTTTGAAAGTGGTAGCCATATTTGGAATATTTGGCTCATGTAGAAAATATGAATTGTGATTTGCGCCTGTCTGATATTAAAAAAGAAGGTTCTGTTTTAATTATTAATATTCGACCGCAAAAGGTCGAAAGTTGGCTGTCGTTGATAATGACATATCATATGTCAAATTATTTAACATGTACCTATCTCTACGTCCAGAAAATATATCTACGGATAGTGTTTTTGAAATACGCCAATGGAAAATGCATTAAACAAGTCGGAATTAATACTTTTGGAAAATGTCCTTCACTTCTGGCGCGTTTCAATCTTCCGGCGCTATATAAAGTCTACCGGACACGCAGTTCTGCCACAATCATGGCAAACAACGGAATGAGTAGGATGGAAATCATCAACGGTAGCGAGTGGATATATTGAAGAATCCATACAGAACAAAATATCAGTCAAGAAACGCATTGCAGAGGCACTTACCAATACACATAAACAAAGTATATTAAAAGATAATATAGACATTCCAGTAAACGGAGACAGCGAAACCATAAATACCCAGCTAAAATCCTATAATTTCCATATTGCTGACAAAAAAAATTGTAATTTTTATATGTTTAAATAAAAATCATTAATAATCATTGTTTTCGTTGTTATTCATATTTATTGTCATTTTTCGTTACCTACGTAACTCAAAAATTTAACGTGTTATAATAGTCGATTTATGCACGCTTTTGCTTGTTTTTAAGAGCGATTATGATGCATGTATAATAAAAATGTATGTAACTTTTCGTGCTATATAAAGATTTATTTATATTATATATATATATATATATATATATATATATATATATATATACATAGAGTGTCCCATTTAAGGTACGAATGCATTGGGATTTTGAGAACCGTAAGAGCTACGAGGTTGGTTAAATTAGACAAAAGTTGGCCCATTAGGAGACCATTTTAATGGTATTTTGTTATTTGCGAAAAAATGCATAGGTCACTAGATCTAGGCGAAAATGTAAATTTTGCAGTTTTTTATTTTGCAAATAACTCCGAAGTGTGAAATTATACTGGATTTTGGTTTGCACATCTTTAGGGCACTTTTTATGTTCTTTCGACTGGCAATGTTCAATTTTTTTATCAAGGTTGGTTTTCGAGGGTTGATGTCAAAGTTTTAATTTTTATATGGACGCCATATTGGAAAGTTATGCCATTGAAAAGAGATTTTTTTTAGCTTTACAATGATATAAAATAGTAATAATTTATTTTTATAATTAACAGAGAAACTAACAAAAAATATTATTAATACTAAAATTTACAAGTACAATATTTAAATATTAGATTTGGAGGACAATGGATAGGGACCAACAGTGAAATCAAGTGGCCTGCTAGATCTCCAGATTTAACACCTTTAGATTTTTTTATGGGGATACTTAAAAAATAAACTTTTTATTCGGGAATATCAGAATGCTGAGAAAAGTTTTAGAAGGAACAGAACGAAGGGCGCAGAAGTGCGTAGAACGAAATGGTGGGTTAATAGAAAATTTATTGTAAAGTTTTTGTAAATTATTTTTATATTTTTAACATTGGGCCCTATTCTGTAACTCGGTGGTTAATTTTTAACCACTGGTTAAAATTTTTATCCAATAGATATTGTTTTGACAACGAAAAAATCCTTTTTTGTTATGTCAACATATTTGATAGGTTAAAAAAAATAACTAATGGTTAAAAATTAGCCACTGAGTTACAGAATAGGCCCCATTATTTGTTTATTAAATAGTTATTTTCTTAAACAGCAGCCTTCGATTTACTTTTTCCAATTAAATTTTAGTATTAATAACATTTTTTGTTAATTTCTCTGTTAATTATAAAAATAAATTATTACTATTTTATATCATTGTAAAGCTAAAAAAAATCTCTTTTCAATGGCGTAACTTTCCAATATGGCGTCTATATAAAAATTAAAACTTTGACATCAATCCTCGAAAACCAAGATTGATAAAAAAAATTGAGCATCGTCAGTCGAAAGAACATAAAAAAGTGCCCTAAAGATATGCAAACCAAAATCCAGTATAATTTCACACTTCGAAGTTATTTGCAAAAATAAAAAACTGCAAAATTTACATTTTCGCCTATATCTAGTAACATATGCATTTTTTCGCAAATAACAAAATACCATTAAAATGGTCTCCTAATGGGGCAAATTTTTTGTAATTTAACCAACCTCGTAGCTCTTACGGTTCTCGAGATCCCAATGCAATCGTACCTTAAATGGGACACTCTGTATATATATATATATATATATATATATATATATATATATATATATATATATATATATATATATATATATATATATATACAGAGTGACTAAAACCAACGGATAGTTACGTGACCAGAGTAGTAACTTGTTTTGTTATTATTTAAATTATGTTGTTATATTTAATAAGTGAAAATTTCTTATAATAAAATCCTTGCACATCCATGATATCATTGCAGGTTATCAGGGGCGCACACAGGATTTATTTTTAAGGGCGTACAATTGACTTTAAAAAAATGCGGGGGGAGGAGGTTTATCCAGTTTCGGTTTTTTCTTCACTACATGCGAGTATATTTTATATTACAAAATATAAATTTGGTATACCACAAATATTTAAATTTGAAGAAATAAAAATTATAGTACCAAACAATAAGCAGGAAATTAAAAATTGTATACAGTAAATACTACAATATCAAATTTTTTATTACCTTTTTGCAGTTTGTCTTCTTTTATTTTTCTTTATTTTTATTAACATATTTCATTTATTGCAATTATTGCCGGCTCGAGACTTTTGAGCACCCCAGGCGAAAATTGTAAATTGCGCCCCTCATTTATTACAATTTTGTTCAGATTATATAGGTACAAAAATTAGAAAAGAGGCGATTTGTATCCATAACTCGCGAATAATCACAGAATCTTAATCTGAATGAAATTTTTTTGAAAATATTTTGGATATTTAAAATACAGAGAATTTTTTTGTTTTGGGTTCTACAGATTCGCTTTATTTTTGTCTAACACCATATACAGAATTAGTCACGGGAAAGTTACTTTCAAAGTCCATTTGTGTGCAACCCAAATACAATTAAATACTTATAAAAATAGAATATTTAATTTACGATTGCTTTGCCTGTCTAGTGATAGTTCTGTTATTTTGATTAAACAATTAAATATGGTTTGTTGTCATTAGTATTTTGGGACTTTAAAAATAACTCTTCCGTGACTAACCCTCTATATAGGGAAAGAAAAAATATTTCTCAGTGTAGGTATAAGTCTCGGTATAAATACTTTCCGTTATTTTGCAATTCGGATAATCTAATTTAAATCTAACGGTTCATCCTAGGTAAAAAAATATGAGAATCTTGTTTTGTACAAAATTTCGATACGGATCGCCGTTTTCAAGAAAAATGTCAAAAATCAAAATAAGTCGCCTTTTTCCAAATTGACGAGGGGCTGTTTCATCAGTGCATTCTTCTGTACAGGGTTCCGTATACAAGCTTGATATCCTGAACAACAATTACTTCTTCAGTATTTCATATGACAAAGTTTTTAATTGATATAATCGCAAACGAATTTAACCTTTCTTCTTAGTATAACGTAAAAAATATAAATAGGATTTAATTATTATATGTTTGCTGCAACTATTGTCAGCATTATGATCAAAATTACACGCTAGACGAGTCAATAAACAAAACAACTAGATTTTCAATTTATTTTGCAAAAAATAGTTTCAAAAATTGTCGCCCTAAAACCAATTTCGCTCCAGGCTGTCGTCTGGCTTGCCTGTAGCTTGGGCCGGCCCTGATTGCAGTAGTGGATAACCATAATCGTATGCTTTGCATGGGTGGCAAGAGTGTTCTAATCCTATAAATATTTTGTTTTTCTATGGTTAAATAACAACGACGGCGAATTTGCCTGTTTGTTTTGCAAATGAAATGTTTATTTTTCTTATACATATATTTGTCAAATTCTAGGGGCGGTCCAGACCTACTGGACCGCCCCCCTGTGTGCGCCCCTGCAGGTTATGTGACAATCAGTTGGTTTTCGGATTGAAATACAGATTTAATACATTCAAGTAGTGATTCATGCACCCGACAGCTAATTAAATGTGCCAAAATACTATCATAGTTCCAGGAAGCAAATTGTAGAGGCGTGACAGTGCTTAAATTTTAAGAAAATGGATTAAGTCACCGTTAAGTTGAAAACATTTTGCAATATTTTGTATTGTAAAGTCACACAAGTCATCACACGTCATTGAACCTACGGTTTAACATCTTTAATTATTTGGTAATTCAATTTGTAACAGTTTATAGTTTTAGTTATAGTGTCAGTAGTGATTTATTTCGTGATTTCTTCAGTTTTTTTTTTTTTTTTTTTTTTTTTTTGACGTAATACAGAACTGAAATTCATTAAGCTGATGAACATTCGTTGTGCTGTTTGGTATAAAGTGCAGTGCAAAGAAGCAGATAGACGTTTACTTTTATATTTATAATGACGAAATATACCATTTTCAATACCATTTTATCTTACATATAAACAAATATTAAAATAGAAGTGTATGTCAAAGTGATTAGTAATTTTAAATTTATTTAGAAATGAATTTACAGTTATTATCATTTATTTTCAAAATTCAAACTTTCAATTTGTATACAATGACATGTCACCTATGTTACAGTGTCATAGACTACCTAGCCGACCAAGCCATCACAGAGTGCGTTAGTTTATGGAAGCAATATGTAGATGTCACTATTTCGTATTTCGAAAAATACATTGTGTATTCTATCTGTAGTGTACATTCAACATGTAGATTTACCAAACATATCTCCCTGTTCCTACAGCGCCGTTCCTAGTGGGCGAGCAATGCGTGCCCCGCACGCAGGCGGTCAAAAGGTGGGGCGGCTGTTGGTACGTTAAACATAAAATAAAATATTTATAATATAACGTAAATAATTTATCCGGTTACAATTATGTGCGAGAATGTAGCAATATTTTTTAGAAAGTTTTATAATATTTATTTTTTGTATTTAAGAGGTGTTACCCAAAATATCCGAGAATTATTTTATGGCTGGTGGTAGGGCGCTAATTCAGACTTCTTCCGCTACGTGTCTTTACTAGACACCTGACGCCGTTTTCGATCTGTTGCCCAAGTGTCATTCTCGGGAAAACATCTGAGTGGTCAGTTATTTTTTTCGTAAGTGCTCTTTGACGTGTTCGGCGATTTTCTAATGGCGAACATTAAAAAGCAACGTGCTAGAGAAATCCACGCGTAAACCCTTGCAAAGCTTCCTTCCCGTATGTCTTCCGAAGCAATGCGGCAGTATCCGCTGCTAATTTTCTCTAACATGCAACAAAACTTTAATGCCTGCTATTGAAAAATCGCTCAACACAGCACTTACCAAAAAAAAAGAAATCACGCTGACCGGTCAGACGATGACACTTGAACAATAGCTCCAAAAGGGTGCCTAGTAAAGGCACTTATTGGGAGAAGTCTGAAAATTATTTTTGGATATTTTGGCTAGCACCTCGTATATATGAATAAAGTATTATAAATATTAAAAATTGTGTTTTATTGTGTAGTTATCACTTAGGGGCAGCGAATTATATATTTGCACGTAGACGGCAGTACCCCTAAGAACGGCCCTTCCTGTTCAAACGTCAAACTTATACGACGACAATAGGGTAGTTCAGTAATTACGTCAAATGCGGCGTGCTTTATTTATACTACTGTCCTACCGGTGAACACATCTTTCAAAGTGAATCTTATTGCCACAGCAAATAAGAACTAAAATTTTAAGCAGTTCATTTCGTCGCCAATATTTTACTTAATTGAGAAAAGTTAGCTATTTAAGCTATCATTCAGTTAAGTTTAAATATTACCCTTTCAATTAAACAAAACATATTACCCTAATTCGAAATAACAATTATTCTATTTAAGATGTAAAACTATGCATGGAATTACATGTTCGTTCAATCTCGAAGATGTTCTTGAAACATCGCGTGAAGTGGCCGAAAGAGCCCGTTTGAAAGACATCGAACCATTTTTAGGTTACAAAACCCTAAGAACACGACATAAATTAATATATTAATGTAGATAGACAAAGTTATTTACGTACCTTAAACTTAGAAAGAAGAAACCTAAAGTTCTGAAAAGAACTGATTTGAAAAAAATGCTCAAAAACGGTAACAAACAAAATCTTAGTCGGTATGTCGGTAAACTCTCGGATATGCTTGAAGTTGCGCAAACCAGTTACTCTGTAGTTCAGAATGTGTGTTATTTATTAATGTGTATATATTGTATTACGAAGTAATAGAAACATGTTTACAATTTGATGTTATTAATATCTCAAAGATAACTTCTTCATAATAACTATAATATCAGCATTAAATTACAAGCCTTTAAATTCTGACCCTTATGGGTTCTGTCAATAGAGTCTACATTGAAAGTATCGTTTTTGCTTAGGACAATGCTTTATATTTCGCGCTATACTCTGACGTCACACTATTCTACCCCATTGCATGCATGCCTTCGCAAGTCTAGAGAGGTACACGGCGCATGTGCATTGCAGCTTTTCAAAGTTTCTTGAAATCTACATACAAGTGCATATTGATTCAGATTTTAAAGTGTTGAATACATTTATGTAGGTATGTATTAACAAAACAGGAGAACAATTTGTGCAGATTTTGTAAATTTGTATGTATCGTCCATGGCACTTATTTTAGCCATATCAAAATAAAACTGATGTTAAACTACATACCGGCTGAATACTTAAAAACCGAACATAGCCCATTAATACGGGAAATTCGTTTTTCTCAGACTGTTGCTCGCAGTTTCAATAGACAACATTGGTTGTGGTATCAACAGAAAGATAAAAAATTCTGAATCAAATACATGTAAATTTGTAATATTTTGAACCTATAAATTAATTAATAAATTTATTCAATTTCTAATTAATATTGATAGCCATGATGGCATTTGAACAAAATTTCTTTTTAATATTTTGTAACAGAATAGAAGTGGCTTGAAATACATACATACATACATACATACATACATACATACATACATACATACATACATACATACATGAAATCACGCATAAAAAATAAATACATAAATAAATAAATAAAATATTAAATAATAATCATGGCTATCGATATTAATTAGAAATTGAATAAATTTGTAGTATATTCCGTAACTTAACCACGACCGTACCGTGGTTATGGTTTTCTTGTGGTTCACATGGTCAGGTTATGGTTATGGAAAAGTGGTTGTGATTCGGAACATCTTGGTTAATTTGTGTCGGTAAAGCAAGGAACCACCGCATCATTAGAAATACGTGACGACACAACTCTAAGTCTATTTTATACTAACGTAAATAATATATATATATATATATATATATATATATATATATATATATATATATATATACAGGGTGTCCCATAACTTCAGGTACATATTAGAAGGGCATATAGTTCTTAATGTCCTGATTACGGAAGAAAAAGAATTTTTTCAAAATTCAAAAATTAGTTTTTGAGGTTTTTGAAGGAAACAGTTTTGGGACACTGGTTGAATAGGTAGTTTTAATATTAAATATTACGTTGTATTATATCTAATTAATAAGAAATGTTTGCATAATACAATCATTTCATTAGGTTTCTAGTAGCCGGCCACATAAATTGTGTTTCTTATAACAGTTTTGATATTGCTCTTCTGATTATTGTTACAAATATGAATGGTTACAGTAACAGTGAGTTAGTGGATATGTTGTTATTGTATGGCGAAGCAGGGCAAAACTGTAGATTAGCTCAGCGTTATTACGCTGAACGTTTCCCAGGACGACGGCATCCGAATTCTCGGATATTTGTAAGCCTTACTCAACGCCTTTGCGACACTGGTTCTTTGCAACCTAATCGGGGAAGAGACGGCGGGGCTCATCGGAGACCAGTAAATATTGAAAATGCTGTCTTAGATTTGGTACGCAATGACCCAACAATCAGCATAAGGAGAATATCTCGTTAACTACCAGGTGTACCACGAATGACAATTTGGAGAATTTTAAGGAATAATAATTTACATCCTTATCATTTTCAACAAGTTCATGCGTTAATTGAACCCGATCATTACTCTCGAGTAAGGTTTTGTGAATGGCTTCTAAACCAACATGCTCAGGATGGCAATTTTACGTTAAAAGTAATATTTTCCGACGAAGCGATATTTACTCGCGATGGTATATATAATATTCATAACTGTCACTACTGGGCCGAAGAAAATCCACATGCTGCTGTCAGGAGTCATTTTCAGTACAGATTTTCACTAAATGTTTGGGCTGGGGTGGTAAACGGATCGTTACTGGGACCATACATACTTCCCAACAGAAAGTCTGGGAATGATTAGTTACAATTTTTGCTGAATAATTTGTCTGAATTATTAGAAGATATTCCTCTTAATGTACGTCAAAATGCATGGTTTATGCATGACGGTGCGCCGCCACATTTTGCTAGAAATGTCAGACATCATCTTGACAGAGTATTTGAGGACAGGTGGATTGGTCGAGGAGGTCCCGCGTCTTGGCCCCTTAGATCCCCGGATTTCAATCCGTTAGATTTTTATTTGTGGGGTAATTTTAAATCCCCCGTCTATGATAATCAAGAGGCACCTGAAACCCTTGAAGAATTACGGCAACGAAAGAAAATTGTGCTGAAAGAATTAGACAAGAGAATGCAATTCATCGGGCTTGTTCAATTTCTTTAATTCAACGTGCTGCATTATGTTTAGCTCTTAATGGAAATAATTTTGAACAGTTTTTGTAAAAATAAAGTAAATAATTTGATTTTTTTTCATTACATACACATCTCCCAAACTTAATTGGTGTGACAAAGCTTTACGTAATTGCATAAATTAATTTCATTGTTAAATTATTTTATGTAATAGTTATAACTAATTTCACTATTCCAAATATTATAGTATCCAGGGGTACAAAAAATGTTCTTCTTAAGTGAACTACCCTTAATTATAGGAATTTTGAAAAAATTGTTTTTGTTCCGTAATCAGGACATTAAGAACTATATGCCCTTCTAATATGTACCTGAAGTTATGGGACATCCTGTATATATATATATATATATATATATATATATATATATATATATATATATATAATATAATAATTATTTGTTTATACAATTCTATGTATTATATTATAAGGAATAAGAAAATGACCACAACAACCACAATAAATTTTGAAATTCCGAAATGGAACTACGATCCTGGAATTATGTTTTGGTTACATTCCGGAACGCTTGACCAGAACCTTGGTCACCGCGGTTAACTTACGGAATATACTATTAATAAGTAATTTATGGGTCTAAAATATTACATATTTAAATGTGTTTAGTGTCATTTGTTGGAGAATTTTTTTTAATCTTTCTATTGATACCATAACCATTGTTGTCAGTCGAAACGGGAGCAAGAATCTGAGAAAAACGACTTTTCCGTGATATCGGGCTATGTTCAGGTTTCAAGAATCAGTCGATATGCATTTTTATCTTCCGTCACCAGTCACCTTTAGGTAAACAAGGTATTGTCTTTGGTCAAAAAATTCGGTGGTGAGTTTTTGATGAATAAGCACGTTTTAGGGTCCCTAGAATACGAGTTTACTATTTTTACGATGTCTGTATGTGTATGGATGTATGTATGTGTGTGTCTGTGTGTGACAAAATTTTCTAACGCGATAACTCTAATACTACAATTCCAAAAATTATAATTCTTTCGTATTCCCCTTCGTCACATCCATGCGAACAGCTGATTAGATTTTGGTTATAATTGGTCAACCGGAAGTACCTTCATTTGAAGATTTTAACAGTTTTTCTTAAAAAAACGGTGTTAAATATCATTTTATCACATTTAATGTTATTATAAATATTAAAGAATATTTTATTTTCTATACGATTTTGAATGCATTTTATACTTCATATTAAATGGATATAGAGTTAAGAAATTATAAAGAAATTAAATATCATATATTAGACAGCAGCTGCTGTATTAAGAAAATTCTGATTAAAAGGTGTCATTGTTTAGTGCAGCTGACAGTATGTTTGTGATATAATTTTACTAGAAATATAGGATCTTTTACTAGAAACTTTCTGTATGGAATTTGTGTAACATTTATACAAAATACATAGAACTGACGGAAGATAATGTGCTGGCTACATCAGATTTTTTCACATATAATATAAGTGATACATTTTTGCCGGAATTATTTTTAGGTTGTTACGAGAGCCGGTTGCCTAGCAATTTATTGAGTGGCATTGACAAAAAATCACGAGTTTTCAACGAGTTATTTTTGATCAATGTCACGAGATAAATAATTGGCAACAGGCTTGAGTAAAGCATTCGGAAAATTATTCCAGTATAAAATTTAACCACGAATGGTATTCGGATGACTATTTCCAAAATAAAAATCATGTAATCATATATACAGGCTGGTCCTTAAGTACGTTCCGAAAATTAGGGATATGATTGCTTTGATTGTTTTATGAAGAAAAGTTCATATGACCTTATATTCTAAACGGCTTAGTTTCCGAGATCCAGGTGTTTAAGTTCCTAATTTTTTTAAAATTTTTGTTTTTATTGCGATAATGTTTAAAGGTATTTTATTGAAATCGAAGAAGCCATGAAAAATGCAAAACAGCTTCATAAAAAACCATGTGTGACAATCCGCAATACCCCTGGTATTTTTGAATGTGTACGCCAATCTATGAGAAGAAGAGCAGAAGCATGTATTATGGCCGATGGTGGTCATTTTCAGCAATTACTTTGATTTTTTAATTATTTATTTCACTGTTTTTCAATTTGTGATTTTTTCTGTAACTTGATTTTTGCATTTTTTGTCCTACGTTCGACTTTTTATCGAATACAACAAAAATTTAAAAAAAAAGAAACTTGAACAGCCTGTATCTCGAAAACTAAGCCGTCTAGGACATAAGTTCATATGGACTTTTCTTCATAAAATAATTAAATCAATCACATCCCTAATTATCGGTACGTACTTAAGGACCACCCTGTATAATATTTTTCTTGACAAAATTTTTCTAATTTTTACTGTGTGTGTGTGTGTGTGTGTGTGTGTGTGTGTGCGTGCGTGCGTGCGTGCGTGCGTGTGTGTGTATGTGTGTGTGTGTGTTTGTGCGTGTGTGTGTGTGTGTGTGTGTGTGTGTGTTTTGAGGTGTTACGTTTTAAATAGATTCCTGTCCTAACCGACTCGTTTTTAATAAAAACTGGTAACACTGAAAATATACTCACTTTGGGCCCTATTATGTATCTCGGTGGTTAATTTTTAACCATTGGTTAAAATTCTTATCCAATAGTTTTTAATTTGACAACTAAAAATCCATTTTTTGTTATATGTCAATATACTTGATTGGTTAGGAAATTTAACCAGTGGTTAAATATGAACCACTGAGATTCAGAATAGGCCCCTTTGACAGGTATGTAAACAATATGTTTCTAAAACGCCAAAACAAAATTCGCTTATCAAAACTCACTTAACTTGTAAAACTACGACATCTTTTTGAAATGAAACTCGATAACTAGGTAGCATCTTGAATTTGGATTGGCTTATAAGTTTACGAGTGAAATAGTAAAAAAAAATGTCATTTAGGACGTCCACAATCATTTTACCAAAGTTCAAGACAGGGAAAGAAAAGTTAAAACATCAAATATCTAATAAAGCAAATAGCTATTTGTTCCTATTTTTGTCAATTACCTTATCTTGTTACAGCGATTGCGGTCGCAGCGCTTTTATATCAGTCCGACTTCCCTTCAAACTCGACCACTTATCAGTCGCAACTCAATTCATTTATGTTATGTGAAGTGGACATCGTATAAGAAATAGAAAGGAGTGTACAGTTTATTGTAAGTACACATATTTTATTGAAATCAAGCAAAATAACTTTTTTATAAATGAATTATTACTGGTGTCTTTTCATATGGCTGTAAATTTTACTATATTAATTTTAAAACGAAAGTGTAATACAAAAAAAGGTTCAAAATTAAAAACCGCATCTAATAGGTATATATTATTGTTTCTTTCGTTCGCGAAAAAACTATTTACTCTAATCCTGCTCTGAAAATACCATTTTTATAATTTGCGTTCATTACGATACGCAATTGCGTATCGTAATGACCTTCATTTCGATACGCAATTTTTTGTCTGGTACTAGATGACGTTTCTTTAACCCATTTTTACCTAATTTATTTTTAGTTAATTAACAATTCATTTTAATAATATATGTCGAAATTATTATTTTTATTTTATTTAGGGAAGATTATGTACATGAAAATGTACAAATGGTTACAAATATAATCACAAATTGAGTAAGTAAATGTTATTGTAGAAGGCGCAAAATATAAAAAATAGTATAAAGAACTCATTTTATAAGACTTTCTTTCGCACTTGTCAATTAGAAAACTAAATTTTGACGCGTGCGAAAAAAACATGTCTTATAAAACACGTTCTTTAATAACTATTTTCTGGTTTGTTTTTCATGCTGAAAGCGACTTTTTGCAGCACGCTTCAATATCCTAACAACGAATTTTATTTATGAATGTATACGTTTGTTCTTGTCATAGATACGCATCACAAATACGAAAATTGATGATAAATGTCAAATTATTTAAAGAAAGTAATTCTTTATTTCCTTATTTTTTTTTACTTATCTTGCAGTAGAAAAAATAGTGTGTAAAACAAGTGTTGAAAGTCGTTTGTCGAACACAAACGATTGCAGCCTGAGCGAAAACTTTCGTTTTGGTTCGACAAAGAAACACATTCATTACTTGGTATACAAATAACTATTTTTTATTTACTTATAGCTTTTTACAGATTGCCATGAGATATAGAACAAAACTGTTAAACAGTTGTATCGTTTGAGTTTGACACATAACGTCTGTCATAAACTATTAATAATTATTAATTTCATTTAATTATTTATATTTTTCTGTATCCATCTATTACTACGTTTACATGCTGCTTTGAAAATAGTTTCAGTTTTCAGTCAAAATTACGCGAAACTGTTTACATGCAATTTTCAAAACAAGTTTACAGATTGATTTGAAAACAGTTTCGGCGCATGCGCATTTGACCGATGTAAGTGACAGATCCTCTTACTCCAAATTCTTCGTTTTGCTATTATTCCAATTATTTTTTCTACTTTGTACCATTACGCACTAAAACTGCACAACTATCAGTTTATTTATAGGTTAATAACAGCAAGTAACACAAAGCGACAGAAACGTTATGCTGTGTACGCATGCGCAATATCGAAACTGAATTTTAAGTGTTACATGAGTAGTTTTGATACTAGTTTTCAAGTCAAACCCGTAAATTTTAGTTTTGGTTTGAGATAACTCAAACCGTTTTGACACTGTATACATGGCGTTTTCAAAACTAAAATCGTTTTGAAAACTGCATATAAACTGAGTATATGTTTAGTGATAAATACATTAATGAAATCAATCATTATTAAAACTTTGTCAGATATCATCTCTAACTCAAACAATACAAATGTTTAATATTTTTGTTCTATTTCTAATAGCAGTCTGTATAAATGTAGCTAAGAATTATAGCTTTTATTTTGTCTCTTACTCGCAAATAAAATGCACTTAAACAATAGTTTTGCACTTATTAAAAGCGGTTTTTAATTCTGAACATTTTTTTTCTATTTATTAGATTAGATTAGATTTATTTTTGACAAATTGTCTTAGAATGTACATCTTTTGTATACACATTTGACATTAATAATACATCATATTAAATTAGCCCCTCGTTTTTTATGACTTCTTTTATGCAGTCTTGTCCTGACCCAAATAGGGCTATTCTGTAAACGTTTGTTATGTTATGACATTATGCATTGTTAGCAATTGTCATATCGTTATTATAACGATAATCGTTAAAATGGTATTCTGTAATCAATAATTTAATTCTACATAACGAAAAAAATCTGATGTGGCCAGCACATTACCTTCCGTCAGTTCCATGTATTTTGTACAAATTTCGTACAGAAAGTTCCTTACAAACGATTCTATTTCTTGTACATTACCTGCCGGCAGTTGCATGTATTTTATACAAATTCCATACAGAAAGTTCCTATATATCCAGTAAAATTATAACACAAACATACTCTGTCAATTGTACTTGACACTGACATCTTTCAATCAGAATTTTCTTAATATAGTAGCTGTTTCCGTAGTTACAGCATAGCTGGCTAATTTATGAAATTTAATTTCTTTATAATTTTTAATTATATATCCATTTAATATGAACTATAAAATGCAGTCAAATCGTATAGAGAATAAAATATTCTTTAATATTTATAAGATTAAATGTGAAAATATGTTATTTATCATTGATTTTTCAAGAAAACTTTCAAATGTGGATACTTCCGGTTGACTAAATATAACCCAAAATCCAATCAGCTCTTCATATGGCTATAAGGAAGAGATATACGAAAGAATTATAATTTTGGGAATTGTAGTATTGGAGTTATCACAGAGAAAACTTTTGTCACACACGCACGCGCGCCCACACGCACGAATGCACGCACACACACACACGCACGAATGCACGCACACACACACGCAAACGTACACGCACACGCACCCACACACACACGGACACACACACACACACACACACACACACACACACACACACACACACACACACACGCACACAAATCGTAAAAATAGTAAAATCTGATTCTAGGGAAAATTGTTATTACATTGAATTGTGATCTCAAAAACCCTTCATATTATAGTATTTTTGCAAGGTAATATTAAAATAATTTTATAAGTATGTGTTCCTAGCGCCAAGCTTTACAATTTGTCTACAGATAGTAGTAGTAGTTCTAGCATAGCCCACAACAAGAAGAAGAAAGGGTCTGACAGTTGATATCTTACTTCCACCAGCAGTTATCTAACCTAGAAGTATTGTGAGTGATATTAAATTATTTTTTCTACGACCACCATGAAAAGTTGATATTTATGCTCTCTTTTGTCATCGTAAAGTTAATGATTACTAAGGAACGAGCAAAACAACACTTTACGCGTCTCCCATAACAACGCGCGGTAAAGTACTTAATTTGCTCGCTTAGATAAATACATATTGTTGCTGAAATTTTAATTTATTAAAACAATACTTACGAAACCTAAAATATTCGTTAGGTTCTGTTTTACACTAAAAATGTGCTACAAACAATACGAAGTTAGCTACGCTACCAACTTATTTATTTAATTAAGTTACAACTTTATTCTGTTGGTGAATGTGCATTTAATTACAACTATAAATATATTTCATAATTAACAAACTTAGTGGATTTAATCATTAACCGACAATGTTAAAATTGAATGTGTAGTTTTGACAGTTTTGTATATTTATTCGAGAGCTTGAAACAGCTGACTAGGATAAATTAGATTCTGTGACTGTGACATTCTCACTAGAATATTCAGTTAGTGTGGCAGTGGAAGAAGTTTGATTCTCCTTGTTTATTAAAATTTTATGCGCTGTATCAATTTTATTTTTCAAACTTTCATCAACATAACCTTCTCCAACAGCTGTCAGCTCCGGAATTAGCTAGTAATGTAGCAGAGGATCTGCGGAAACAATGGCCTGTAAACGATTTCGAATCAGGTAAATTCAGATATTATGCAATGTTAAATGAAATTTTTCCTATAGTGTTCATTCCAACAACTTGTGCGGTACATTTGCCATGCTTATAATTTATGAATAATCACCGAGATGATATGTTAGAGGGTCGAAGAGCAACATATCTTCTGTACATTGACAAAAGATTATGATCAACAATAAATGTTCGCTGCACATTAGTTTTTGAGTCTGGAATCTTCACAATTAAAATGGACCCATTGAATTTGCTGATATAAATATCGTTCTTAACTGCTAGTGTTGATTTTAGCATGGAAAAAATGGAACAAAGAGAAGACGATTTCATTACATTAGATTTTTCCAAAAAGTAAGCTAGTAAAACATTTTCACTGTAGTTCTTGATTTTTTTTAACTTACACCATTCAATGAAGAGGTTATAATTTTTTTCGTATAATGCTCTTGATTTTGCAGGTAATAAACTCAAGAAAGCATTTTGCGCCGTTTCGAATATATCTGGAGTACTGCAAGAAAAATCACTATCTTTACTATTTTCGTAGATTTTTGAGCACATTTTTGATGTATGTGTGAAAACTTTTCATAAAACAATGATTGTTGGCATTGGTTGGCATCAGAATTATTTATTTACTAATATCGTCATGGTTACAGCAACACAAAACAGGAAATTGGTTGAGATTGAATTGAACTTACTAAATAGGTATTATTTTTTTTTTACTTCGTTAGTAAAGTCGTAGAAAAAATGATGTGTGCATCTCTAGCGTAAAGTATCTTTATTGCTCTAGCTCGATTGTAGCGATCGCTGCGCTCGCGCTTCAATTTACGAACACGAGCAATAAAGATTCACTTTACGCTTTTGATACACAAATAACTATTATATGTTTTATGAAATAAAGTTCTTAATTTGCTTTCAAAGTTATTATTCTTCAAAATGTGTTACAGAATACGGATACGAGGATAACGATTGTCGTTAAGTAGAGATAACGAGTTTCATGAGGATTTTGTTATGATAACGATTCGTTAAGGGAATATTTTATACAATAACCCTGTAAGTCATGTAACAGAACTAGGGCTGGTAAAAAATCGATATATCGACTTCTATTCGACTTTCCTCAAAAAAAGTCGACCGACTTAAAAAAAAGTCGATGTCGATAAGTCGAATATAGACTATTTCGACTTCGACTTTTATACTATTTCGACTTTATAGACATTTCGGCTTTTTCGACATATTTGTGATTTCGACTTTTCGACTATTTCGACTTTTAGATTATATTGACTTTTACACTATTTCGACTTTTAGTTCAATTCGACTTTTAGAGTATTTTCGACATTTAGACTATTTGAACTTTAAAATTATTTCAACTTGTTAGATAATTTCAAATGTCATTTTCGATTAGACTTAATTATTTTACATATTTCATTTCAAGTTGAACCGTCAGATGTCAGGTCAGATGTGTGTATGTTGTGATGGTGTGGGGTGTAGCCTGTGTTCTTTTGTGGTTTGTTGCTGTATGCGTGCTGTAGTCTTTCGTGCTGTTCTTATGTCAACTGCGAGAAAACAACGCACGACGCGACGCCCGTCTACTACTAAACTCCAAACAGAGCTAGTGCGCGTTTGGATTTAGTTAACGTTAATATTATTTATTGTTGTATTTCTTGATATCTTGAGCTTAATTTATAGGTGTGCCTTAAAAATGAATCGAATAAGCAAAGTTTGGTTGTTTTTTGAAGATCTACGTAGTACAGGACAAAAGACAACGCCAGTGTATATTATGCAAAAAATACTTAAGTACAACAACAAAAGAAAGTTTTGCATTTGGTTTTTAAATTTTTCATATACCTACTTACTTGCAATTTAGCAGTTCCTTATTATTATTACTTTTTGTATGCGTATTTAGATAAAATATTTTTGATTGTTTAAACACGTTTCGAAAAAATATAATCCAAATTCCAAATATTGTTTTATGTCTCTGGCTCTGAAAGCTTCTTAGTTTAGAGTTTATATTTTTTGACAATTTAGAGATTAGTTAGACAGATTATTTCGACTTATCGACTACGATTATTTCGACTTTTCAATTATTTTGACTTTCGATTATTTCGACTTTTTTTTTATATTCGACTAGTCGATAAAAACCGATTATTTCGATTTTTCAATTATTTTGACTTTCGATTATTTCGACTTTTTTTGTATATTCGACTAGTCGGCAAAAATCGATATTTTGAAAAATCGAAAGTCGACTTCCATATTTCAAAGTATACCAGCCCTAAACAGAACCTTTTCATTTCTTCATTCTTTCTTAACCTTTCTGCACGATGTCCTTAGATGCCTAAATGTTTCCTTTTCTCTCCCGCATCACCTTCATCTTCTCTCTTCACTTGACAATGATAACCAGTATTTGTTGTTTCTCTCTTCATTACCACATCTGAATCTGGCAATCATCGTGTTATTTTTCTTTTTGTCCAGTAAATATCGTGGTATTGACGTCGTTTGGATTGATTTGTATAATTTATTGTAATTCGAATTGTTGATCTTCCATTGTTGTTTTGCTGTTTTTTGTCCCAATCTCTCGGATATAGCTCGCTTTTTCTAATTATACATTTGTTTAAAAATTAATCTGTTTTCGCCTTGAATCTTGTAATACGAACCGAGTGGCATGATCATTTTGAGGAAAACTGTAACATGTCCTGTATTAATTTAATTTTAAAAATTAAGTTCTATTCAAAAGTTTACATGTCCACTAGAACTGCTGTTTAATTTTTTTTTTTTGATCAAATGGCAAAACACAGAAGTGGTTAGTACCAAGAGGTTTTAAAAAACTCACTAGAGTGTAGGAGTACGCCTTTAGAAGAATAGAGTTTTTAAATACTAGTTTATTTCTTTTTGTTAATTTTCTATTTTTTGTGAAAATTTTAATATGGAGTATTTGCATTTTTAACTCAATTTTTCCGTTGACCATTTATTAATAAGTTATGTTAATGCATAGAAAATCATTCATTAATCACTCCTATTAATAGATGATTTTTTATTAATATCCGATTTTAGTGTATAACCATAAATACCACATACCTACCATTGCTGAACAACAGTTGTAAAAACTTATGGGTCAAACGTTACTAACCTAATTTTTTTTTGTCATGGCATAAAATTAGATATTGGCGATTAATGATCTTAATAATTAACGCGTGAGAGTAGCGAGCGCGTAAAAATGTCTCTATCATTAATAAATTTGACAGTTTATTATTAATTTCATATTAACTTAATTAACATGAAAAAATTTCAAACAAAACTCAACATGTCCCAATTTTCCATGCAAAAGTTAACATGGCCAAATAATTTTTGCAACAATAAACTATATGGAAAGATATAAAAGAATCTTGCCAGCTTACTATCGAATATTTTATTAACATTTACTGATTGAATGGAAAAATAGTAAACTAATTTAAAAATATACATAATGGTAGGGACTTTTTTGTGTTTTTCTCAAACCTATTTATGTTGAACATGTTAAGTTTCGAAGGAACACTCCTTACTTGAATGTATTTTTTAAAAGTTTTTACATAGAATATATTGATATTTCAGATAAATACGAAATGAAGTTTTTATTAGTACGAGTAGTTTGTTTATTTTTATTAACAAACTTACTAATGGCAAAAATATTAACTGAAGAAACTGCAAGGGAACTTCTTGCTGTTGTGCTTGCACAAAATGAAGATTTGAAAGTAAATTTTAATTTGAAAGATCCGTCTGACGATTCTCTTTCTTCACGTAAAGTTATAAATTTTGAACGTGGTAGCCAGCCAAACGTCGAAATTTATAACAATTTCTTTAAAAATATGCTTCTGCAGAAACCAGGAAGTGACGATACAAGTGAACCAGAAGTTCATGATACACCAATGAATCTCAGACAAATACCATCAATGAATCTCAAACAAATACTACCAATGAATCCTAATTCTGATGAAGATACTAGTACACAAACACCACATATATTTTCGGACTATAGAACTTATTTTCAACCTAGACTAGACGCACCAGAACATGCACCCTATCCAGTGGCTCAACACAAGATGAAGGAACCTGAACCCATGCTAATACAACAAGTGGAAAGTGAGACCTGGAGATAATGCAATAATAATGGCACAATATATGGGTGGTAAATTATTATTATAATATAATAGCCTAGTCAAATTACACAAATTCAGATTGGTCTGAATTTTTCCAACCAAACATTCTTATTTGACTGGACTATAAGTTATTATTTGAAGAATGTATCTTAAACTCACATTTACTATAGCATGTATTAAAAATATATGAATCTTAGTATCTGCGCAGTACTAGAGAGAGATATTTAATATTTTCAAAAAATATAATTTAGCATTGTAAAAAAAATTAACATATATTTATTATACCATTTATAGTATTAAGTATTAAATATGATATTCTGTTCAAATATCTGAATATACTTACATTAAAGATATTTTTTTTAAATATTTTTCTTATTTAATTATAAATTTATATTTGCTTAGGTACATCAATAGTGGTATTCTTTACCGTTCTATAAGCTGTATAGGCTCTGTAAATAACCAACGTTACACTATGTAAGAAAATTGCTATTCTGTAATCAAGTTACAGTAGTGTAAGCGCTACAGAGTTATATGTAGAAATTTATATCTTACAGCGCCAAAATCTTGACTATAAAGTATTTACAGAGCATATTGAAACATCAAATAGTATATTAAAGAACGTGTTTTATAAGACATGTTTTTTTCGCACGCGTCAAAATTTAGAAAACGAGCGTTAGCGAGTTTTCTAATTGACAAGTGCGAAAAAAGTCTTATAAAATGAGTTCTTTATACTATTTTTTATATTTTGTACCTTCTACAAACTAAAATATTTTTAAAAAACTGTTAATATTAAACCGAGTTGATTTAGGGAAATTTGTAAGTGAAATGTTGTAGTTGGTAACATTGAATTGACCACATTCAATTATTATTTGAAAGTTCATGTCATTTCAATATTTACGAACAAAGTTAAGTGAATTTAGTGTAATCATGGAAGATGAAATCAGTTGCACTCCGCCTGAGCTACGTAATATAGCTCAGACTACAGGAAATAGTCTACTTCCTAAAAAATCGCGCGAAATTTATGAGAAAGAATTTGCAAATTTTGACACATGGTGTAAAGAAAATAATGTCAAAGGCGTAACAGAGAATGTTTTGATTGCTTATTTTGAAATGCAAAGTAAGACGAAAATATGTATTATTATTATTATATTCATTAAATAAAGTGATTAATTAAGTAAAAGAAATTTTGAGGTTATATTGAAATTTCTTATCTTCCAGCTTTGATGTTTGACAATTTAACCCTTTCAGCCTCAGTGTACAGGAAATTTTTATTTTTTCTTATATTTGAATTAAAACTTGCTTTAAAATTAATTAAAAATAATTTTCAATCGTTCAAAGGTTCAATCTACAAATTTTTAGTACTACTAGGTCCATCTATGTGGACTAATTCGAACATTATATTAACATTTACTTACTCAATTTGTGATTATATTTGTACATTTTCATGTAAATAATCTTCCCTAAATAAAAAATAATAATAATAACGACATTATATTACTAAAATGAATTGTCAATTAACTAAAAATAAATTAGGTAAAAATGGGTTAAAGAAACGTCATCTAGTACCAACCGTCTAAAACAAAAAATTGCGTATCGAAATGAAGGTCATTACGATACGCAATTGCGTATCGTAATGACTTCATTATGAACGCAAAATATAAAAAATATATTTTAAACGTCAAATATATATTTTATATAATAAGACTTAAACAAATATGAAAATTAAAAGCAAAAGTTAACAATTTTTATTATATCTATTATTAAATGAAAAACATAGGTAATTATACATCCTACCAATTCTTATAAAAACTTATGTTTAAAAAATATTTTAGCATGAAAGTAAAGAAGATTTTTCCAGACTTATCAAATTCCATTTAGATCAGTGTACCAGATACCGAATTACATTACTAATTAAAAAATGTTTTTTTTATATTTTGCGTTCATAATGAAGTCATTACGATACGCAATTGCGTATCGTAATGACCTTCATTTCGATACGCAATTTGTTTTTAGACGGTTGGTACTAGATGACGTTTCTTTAACCCATTTTTACCTAATTTATTTTTAGTTAATTAACAATTCATTTTAATAATATAATGTCGAAATTATTCTTATTTTTTTATTTAGGGTAGATTATTTACATGAAAATGTACAAATGGTTACAAATATAATCACAAATTGAGTAAGTAAATGTTATTGTAGAAGGCGCAAAATATAAAAAATAGTATAAAGAACTCATTTTATAAGACTTTCGCACTTGTCAATTAGAAAACTCGCTAACGCTCGTTTTCTAAATTTTGACGCGTGCGAAAAAAACATGTCTTATAAAACACGTTCTTTAATATACTATTAATCAAACTCATTGTATAACTTTAACTAAAATGCCTCTTTTTCTTTAATATAAAGTTGAATAATTTTAAATAGCTGTACATAAGAATTTGTCATAATTATTGATGCAAAGCTAAAGACAAGGACAATTCCTGCAAGGATAATTTGAAGAAAAATGAAAACCCTAAACTACTTATACGAGTACAAATGATGGAGATCTGTTCACAGTTTCATAGAATATTTACAAAACTCATTAAATGATGACTGCATAATTAATATTAATAGATCATACTAGCGAGGAGAATAGATTACAAAAATTAAAACACAGGAGATAATAAAATATGAACAATGACAAGCATTGATTACAACAATGACAAAAATTGATTATATGCAAAAATCAAAACAACGTATTTTGATACAATAACTATATATTTCTTTTAATCCTAAATTAATGACTGGTGTAAAATCGTGACGGAATTTATTGCTTACTCAACTACATAAATATATTATGAAATATGTATCTTTGAACTAATATACCTACCTTTTTATATTGTATTATTTTTATATTAACAATCATTTCTATTTCATATTTTTTAGAATGTCTACAAAATTACTGACAAATATACTCTAGCATATTTGACACGTAGACAGGAATGAAGTTAGATATTCTATAAGAATAACTCTGCAGCCAGACTTATTATAGGGCGCAAGGAGACACGTGACTCGAGCAATCTTGACATGTTTAGAATCAGCTAATATGTGTACGCGTGTCATTTTGACAAGAACAATATCAATTTAACGAAACCAATGTTTTGACAAAATGATTTTGAACTGTTAAATTGTTAATACATAACACATAAACTTAAAAATAGTAATATTTTACCAGTTCAAAATTAAAATAAGTCAAAACATTGGTCCTGTCAAAGTGACATTATTCTTGTCAAAATGACAGGCGCACACACATCAGCTGATTCTAAACACCTCAAGGTTGCTCGAGTCACGTGTCTGCTCGCGCCCTCTAGACGGAGTTACAGAATAGATAATTTTATTACTCTGTAAGCTTTCGTCTTATAGAGCTCTATTGCTCTATAGCTTATATAGAGTCTTTAGAGTTACAGACTTACATAGCAAAGTTACAGAATAGCACCACAAATTGATCTTTAATTCTTTACTGCAATGATAATTTGACTCTAAATGATTTTATGTTTACTTGATACAACCATTTCATTTTTATTTTTTCGTTCTGAGGGACTATTAAAATAAAACTATTTTTTCGAAAACTGTATTAAAAGTTGATATTTACATGACAACTATTAACACGCGAAATGATAGTTTTTTGCCGATTGTAATTAAGAGTGCGATTTTTTGACAGCTAAGTCTGTAAAATGTCATTATTAGAACAGTGGGTAGTAAGAGCTATTAACTTACCTAGAATTGTTATGACTATCATAACTGCCACGGTTTGTTCAATAATTTATCGGTTTTAGAAAATTAAGACATTAATAAATATTAATTTTTGAAATTCTCTGATTAATGCTACTTTTAGAATGCCATGAAAAACAGAACAATTATTTTGGCATTTATGTTATGTCAATATAACAAATATTCAATTTGTGATTTATTCCTTATGTTTATTATTTTAGAATAAAGTAAACCTTGTTAAGAAGGTACACTAACATTGTCTGTAAGTAATAATGAAGAGCATTATACTTTCCTTTGATTTTATTTTCATTTTGTAGACTGTTGGTGACATGTCAGTATGGTAATAATATTACCGTACGGACAGATACAGTTATTACTTAGTTACCAGCCTACTTTTGTATATGTAAACAAGGGTTTAACATCCTGAAACTGGTAAAAATATTTTTTCCATTTTATTTTTGTAACGTAGGTATTACAGCATCCAAAAGAGTTAATTAATAGCTCAATCGAGTTTTGTAATAAATTATACTATGTTCCGTAAGTTAACCAAAAAAAAAAAAAAAAAAAAACAGTACCTTGATTCCGCGTACATCATGGTTCCTGAATATTTTCATCTATTTCTGAACAGATTGACATTGAATCATATGACATATAAAAGTGACACTACCTAACAAAAATAAAAATTAACCAAATGAATGATAACGTTGAATATGACAACGAAATTGAACATTCGCAAATCAATAATAACTATTTTTATATTATTACTTCTATTTGGGCACATTGGCACAAAACACTTTTCCACAACCATTTCTGATTCTTTAAAAAATATAAAAATCTGTAATATGAATTGATCTACAGATTGATCAAAACTAACTTATTCAGCTAGCAACAAGAAAATTACTTGAATTTGGTAATGCTGATACAAAAATTTGACACTTCTATTAAATGGAATATTTTCGAACTGCGGTGTATAATGCGGTTACTGGTTGGCAGTACTCCTTTGAAGAACCAGTTTCAAAATACGTATGTTCCTCCCTGAAGAAATGGTAACATTTCGTAAATAAAATCATTCATAACCTAACTCACGTCCTTTTATATCTTTTCTGTATACTCAAATGTAAACATCAATTATCTTCTTAGCAACGTGTCCGGTAGGCAGGTACATCTTTACGACCTAGTCCGATAGTACATAGCAACGACCTTGACGTCCGGTAGGTATTTCACAATTTACAAATTTATAATAGTAAACTTTGAAATAAAAAATAAAAGTTTTACCTCATAATATTTTTATTATGAAAGAGTCCAACTCTGTGCAAAGCAGTTACCTTATTCACTGTCTCATTTATGAGGGGCCGAAATTTTGGTTTCTTTGTTACCTTAAGTGGGAGGCGTTTCAAAGGTTTATGGCGATCCTTTGCCTTTTGGTGAGACAGACTATAAACCTGTCCTGCGCGTCCCTCTTCATCGTCTCGTAAGTTCTCCAGGTGTGTGTTCTTAAATGCCTTTGTATTGGTGCAAAGCATAAAGGTAATTTTTCTTGCCACCTAATTTTATCCGGATGCTGCTTTCTCGTCAGCATGAACCAAAGTCTTGTCAGAGAGAAAACGCCAGAATAATTCCAATTCGTCTGAATTATAAATTATATTGTTACCTAACAAAGATTTTTATTATCTATTGTAATTCAATTCGCAATCATTCCAAAGCTGTTTCCTTACTGGAAAATTTTACCCGTTATTTTTAAAGAACGTATTCCAAATCATTGTTGACTTTTTTGGAACCAGCCTCTGCTGGCCATAAACTGGTTGTTTTTCTCTAAATCGGTATATTTTATTTATTTATTATTTATTTATTTAATTCGTGCTTTACAGCATTGTATTTTTTACAAAAATTGGTAACCTTTATATTCTCAACGTGGTTCAGTTGTGTGTTAACACTTGCTTAATTAGTTAGTTGGCAACTTATATCTCAGACACTTATACTTGGTGATCGCTAAAAAAATACATACAGGGTGTTTTTTCTGTTTCTTTTTTTATTTATTTTTTTGTTTTTCTTTTTTCAATCTTTATGGAAAATATCATTTATAATTGCTACCGTAAATCCACGGAGGAACACAGATCGATAATGTGTTCCTTATGTAAATAAAGTTATAGTATCTCCTGTGTGGATATTACGATAGCTGAAGCGCGTAAGGTAAAAATGAATAATAGTGGTCTGAATTGGAACTGCACTTTTAATAATTGCTCTCAAATTAGTGAATATATATTAATAGTCTCAAAAATTTTATATTATCACTGCAGAAAGATATCGCAGAACTTAAAAGTTCTAATGTTAATAAGGCCGATTTGTCTTCACTATACGTAACTGAGGATATCATTTGTGAAATTTCAGAACGAGAAAAACGCTCTCGTAACTTTGTAATATTTGGCGCGAATGAGGTTAATTCATCAGAAACCGAGCAGAGTGGTATCGACGACCGTGGCCAGGTAGATGTCATATACACAGATTGGTATACCCCAGGGATCCAACTTAGGCCCACTATTATTCGTACTTTATATCATTGACCTACTTTCCATGTTTACTTGTCATGCATTAGCGTATGCCAATGATATAAAATTATTCTCGTCAATAAATTCGGTTAATGATGCACAATTGCTACAGAATAATATTAATATTATGTATTCGTGGTGTGAAATTAACAAACTTATTCTAAATGTCCAAAATGCTGCATAATTTCATTTACCCGCAAATTTAATATTATGCAGTATTCTTATAACATAAATACTTCAGTACTTGATAAAGTAAAATCATTTAAAGATTTAGGTGTCACTTTTTCAAGCAATTTCATTTTTTCTGAGCACATAAATAATGTCGTGCGCGACGTTAACAAAATGCTTGGTTTTATTATAATAATCACCAATATTTTTGGGAATACGGATGCCATGAAATCACTTTTTTATGCCTGCGTATTAAGTATACTTGAATACGCTAGTCTCATCTGGTACCCCAATTATACCTACCAACACTTGGCACTTGACCGTATTTATCGCAGGTTTTTGAAATTTTTGTCCTTCAAACTAGATAGAGTGTATCCTCCAAGGGGTATAGATCAGCAGGCCCTCCTTCAACGTCATAGCATGCCATCATTGGCGACCCGAAGAGAGATGAGCAGTGCTAAATTTCTTTGGCTCCTTCTACTTGGTGAAATAGATGCGCCTTTTCTCCTGTTGCGTGTCCAGATCCACGTTCCATGTCAGGCAGCTAGGTTTTCTAGGACATTTCAACTTCCTTCATCCCATTCGAGTGTAGTCCAGCGTGCCGCCATAACAATAATTTCCAAAAATGCGAACAATTTATATGAGGATATATTTTTGTAATTTTTGTATAATTTTAATATATTTTTTCTCTTATGTCTATTATGGTACATTTACATGCGTATCCTAAATGTATTCATTACTTATTTTATGTGTTGTCCTGTAAATGGTTTTAACTGTTGGGCAATAAATCATTATTATTATTGTTGGAAAGAAGTAACACCGACTTGTTGAATGATAAAATGTGATGAAGATAGAAGTCAAGACAATCCGGTCGGTGATACCGACTTGATATTATATTTTGTATATCCACATTTTGTTTGACAGTTGTTATTGATACAGAGAATCAGATGTTTTGTCAATAAATATGAATATAGTTTTTTATGTATTTTGAACTGAAATAAACATTATAAACCCGCTCTGCTTACACTCTGCTAATAGGTTATGGGCCCAGAGCACCCACAGCATATAGTATTGTAATTTATTATTATTAGTATTATTACTAAAATGAGTTCATCATTAATGAGAATAGAATCATTAAATAAAGAAAATTATGACACGTGGAAAATGCAGATGGAGGCTCTTCTGTTGAAAAACGACGCGTGGTCATATGTGAATGGTGAGTTTAAGAAACCAGAGATTGATGAAACTCAAATTTCTAGAGATGCTGTTACGAATTGGATAAAAAATGACAGAAAGGCTAAATCTGACATTATTTTGTCTATCAGTCCGTCCGAACTAAAGCAAATTAAAGGATGCGAAACTTCCCGCGATGTCTGGACTAAACTGGAAAGCATATATCAGTCTAGTGGACCTGCACGTAAGGCGACATTGTTGAAGAAATTGACATTACAACGAATGGAAGAAGGTGGCAACGTGCGTGAATATCTTGATCAATTTTTTGATACCGTGGACAAGTTGTGTGAAATGAACATTGAAATTAACAATGATTTATTAGCTATAATGTTACTGTATAGTCTTCCTAAAAGCTATGAAAATTTTCGGTGCGCGATAGAATCACGTGACGAATTACCGAAACCAGAGACTCTACGTGTGAAAATTTTAGAAGAAAGCGAAGCACGGAAAACTGATACGCGAAGTGTCATGCAAAATGCAATGTTGTCTAACAAACATTTTAATAAACATCGATTTCCAAAGAAAGACTCAAATCAAAGACAATTTTCTAATGTAAAATCGGACTACCGCGATAAAACCTTTAAATTTCGATGTCACAAATGTCGAGAATTTGGACATAAAGCGATTGATTGTCCCAATGTCAATAAAATCAAACAATCGGTTCAAAATGTCAAATGTGCTGAAAATGTCAGTTTATGTGCGCAAAATGCTTTACAAGCGAAATTACGTGATTCGGAAATTAAATGGTGTCTGGATAGCGGCGCAACATCACATATGTGCAATGATTTAAATAATTTCTTTAAAGTTAATCATTCAATTGTAGGAAAACTAAACCTGGCAAATAGTTCATGTGCTGAAATAGAAGCTCAAGGAGCTGTGAAATTTAGTACGAATGTTAATGGAAAAACAAAAAATGTTTCATTGCAAAGTGTACTACATGTGCCAGATTTACGAGTAAATCTAATGTCAGTTGCCAAAATTACGGATGTCGGCTACAAGGTAATATTCGAAAAGGAAAATGCCACAATCGTGGACAAGGGTGGCGACATCGTTTTAAATGCTTCGCGTAACGGGGATCTATACTACTTACCTGGAGAGAAAAGTACCTCAAATCAGAATGCATGTACTGCATCATCCTGTTCACATGATCTACAGCTTTGGCACCGAAGAATGGGTCATTTGAATATGAATGACTTGAAGGAAGCTTCAACCAAAGGTATCGTACTTGGTATAAATATCAAGAAATCTAAAGAAAACATTTCATGTGATATCTGCAGCAAAGGTAAGATGTGTCAATTACCTTTTAATCATAAATCTGAAAAGATTACAGAACCACTGGATATAATCTATTCGGATGTATGTGGGCCAATGGGAATCGAATCCAATGGCCGAAATAAATATATGGTAACATTCATTGATGACAATACGAGGTGGTGTGAAGTTCGATTTATTCAACATAAAAATGAAGTATTACAAATTTTTAAAGAATTTGTAAATATGGCAGAAAATCAACTTGGAAAACGTGTTAAGTATTTACAATCCGACAACGGAAGAGAATATGTGAATAAAGAATTTGATAACTTTCTAATGGAAAGGGGAATACAAAGAAGATTAACAGTTCCATATTGTCCACAGCAAAACGGCGTAGCAGAGAGGAAAAATCGTACTCTTTTAAATACAGCTAGATGTCTTTTGTTGCAGTCTAGATTGCCGGCTTCCTTCTGGGCTGAAGCAATAAATACAGCCAACTACATTAGAAATCGTTGTCCAAGTAAAAGTCTTGACGGTGTTACTCCTCATGAAGCATGGTTTGGCAGAAAACCGGTAGTAAGTTACTTCCGGGAATTTGGTTGCCGTGTATTTTGTTTAAATCGAGATCCACAAAAAGGAAAATTCGACGATCGAAGCAAAGAAGGTATGTTTGTAGGATATTCAAATCAGTCTAAAAGTTTCAGAATCTGGATACCCAGCGAAAGAAAAATACTAATCTCTAGAGACGTCAAATTTATAGAAAATACTAATTATCATTCCGAAGAATATACTGAACCATTTCCTGTGACAGATGAGAAAATAAAAAACTACGAAAATAATAAACGTTTTGTAGATATTGATTTGAAACCTCTTGAAGATTCTAGCGAAAACAACGTTACGCAAGAATCCAGCATGAGAAGAAATCGTGGTCGACCAAGAAGAGTTCTTTCCGGTTTAAGGGGAAGACCTCGCCTATATTACCATCATGAAGCTCATGAAATAGAAGATTCTAATGAAGATGAAGAAGCTTTCACTTCAGAAGTCTCCATGAACCAAGCTTTATCTGGACCTGACACGGATCAGTGGTATGCTGCAATAATGGATGAAATAAAATCTATCATTGCAAATGGTACGTGGGAATTGGTTGATCGCCCGAAAGAATGCGAGGTTATTGGCTGTCGTATGATTCTTCGAAACAAGAATAATCCCGATGGTACTCTCGAAAGAAGGAAAGCTCGCCTGGTAGCACAGGGTTTTTCTCAAAAACCAGGAATTCATTTCAATGAAACGTTTGCACCGGTTGCCCGATTAAGTTCAATCCGTTTGCTGACTGCTCTATCTACTCGTTACAGTCTGAAGATTCATCAATTCGACGTTACAACCGCTTATTTAAACGGTGAACTGGATGAACAGGTATTTATGAATCCTCCAAAACTTTTAGATACAATTTTGCAGAAAATTATTGACTGTCATAAAACCGACAGTGAAATGAAAAATAAATGCAGCAAGATGTTAAAGGAACTTAGAAAATCTGATAAAGTATGTTTATTAAGAAAATCATTATATGGATTACGTCAAGCAGGAAGAAGCTGGTACCATAAATTAAACGAAACACTTAGAAAGCTCGGAGCTGTTCCTACTATTTCTGATCCATGTGTGTATCACATTGGTACAGGTAAGCATGCAACTTTCATTACCGTATACGTAGATGATTTGCTGGTTGCATCAAGGAATGATAATAGTGTGAAATCTTTTGGAAAGAAACTTTCCGAAGATTTCAAAATTAAGTACATGGGTAAAGTAGGATATTGTTTAGGGATTGAATTTAAACAAGAAGAAGACAAAATTATTCTCAGCCAAAAAGGTTATATAAACGATCTTTTAGAAAAGTTTGATATGTTAGAATGTAAACCTGTTAGCACACCCATGGAGCTTGGATCAAAGTTGACAAAGCCAAGAGAACCACAAACCTTAGAAGATGAAGCTCTTCCATATCGACAACTAATGGGTGGACTAATGTATTTGGCTGTAGCTACTCGTCCAGATATCAGTTTTACGGTAAGCTGTTTAAGTCAGTATAATGACTGCTACAATAAAACTCACTGGACAGCAGCGAAGAGAGTTCTCCGATATTTGAAAGGAACAAAAAATTTGGAATTGACTTTCAAGAAATGTAACAAGAATGTTAAAGCATTTACAGATGCAGATTGGGGTGGTTGCATAGAGGATAGGCGTTCATATACCGGTTATACAACCATGTTATGTAATGGACCTATCTCATGGGAATCCAAAAAACAGAGGACTGTTGCCTTATCCTCCACTGGAGCTGAATATATGGCTATAGCAGAAGTGACAAAAGAAGTCATCCATTTATCTTACTTCATGCAAGAGCTGGGATTCAACGATCTGACTCAAATCACTGTCTTTAATGACAATTTAGGTGCGTTAAAACTAACCGAAAATTCTATTTTTCATAGTAGGAGCAAGCACATTGATCTACGTTACCACTTCGTACGAGACGCCCTGAAAGATCATCAGATTAAAACCCTGCACGTCCCATCTGAAGAAAATGTAGCGGATATCTTCACCAAGAAACTCCCGAAACCGAAGCATACAAAATGCGCCGACCTTCTGGGACTCCAGTTGACCACCGAGCCTTGATGTGTCTCGAGGGGAAGTGATGAAGATAGAAGTCAAGACAATCCGGTCGGTGATACCGACTTGATATTATATTTTGTATATCCACATTTTGTTTGACAGTTGTTATTGATACAGAGAATCAGATGTTTTGTCAATAAATATGAATATAGTTTTTTATGTATTTTGAACTGAAATAAACATTATAAACCCGCTCTGCTTACACTCTGCTAATAAAATGTAATGTAATGGATTTCTCGGTGGTTGTAGGGCGGAGGTTTTATATAAAAGACAAAACTCTCATTGATGTTAATTTTATTTATATTCCAATATTTCGTAGTTATTTTACCACTTCATCAGGGAAAACTACAACGCCGACCGCCATCTTGGTCACGAAGCTAATGATAACAATGAAAGAAAAATATTGATTGCCCTTCCTTATGTACAATCTCTTACACCGAATCTAATTGGTATATTTAAAGACGAAAAACATCTAATTTTTGCTCAAAAAAACTTGAAGACTATAAATAACCTTTATTCAAATGTTAAAGATAAGACACCATTGTTAAATCAGTCAAATGTTATCTATAAAATACCATGCAGTGTTTGTGGGAAAATTTATATAGGTCAAACCTCTCAAAAACTTAAATCTAGAATATCCCAGCACAGGCAGTGAGAGAAAAGGACCAATAGGAAGAACCAATGCGCGCTGGCACATCACGTTCAAGAAACTTTTGTACAAATGGTCAAATATCTATTATTGAACACGAAAATAATTACAAAAAACGTATCTTCTTAGAAATGTGTCATATTAACATAAATCATAATAACACTATCAATTATAAAACCGACACACAAAATTTAAGTGCGATTTATACGTACCTTCTTCGCTCGTTTTAACATTTTATACTTTGGCGCCACTATTGGTCATTTTCTCTTCTTCACCTGTTGCCCGGAAACAAATGTAACAAAATTTTAATCAAGAATATTTGTCTCCATTTGCACATGGAACATGAATAACTTTGTATTTAATTATTTGTTTTTGAAAATAATATGTGTATTTTTATAAAATTAACGTGCATTTAGCTGAAATATGAGATGTTTCTCGATGTTAGTAAATTTTCAATCAAGTTAAAACTATTTGTAAGTACTTTTCTAAATTGTGAATATAATAAACTCTTCTGTTGAATAAACAAATTTTGTACGTTGTAGTTTTCCCTGATGAAGTGGTAAAATAACCACGAAATATTGGAATTTAAATAAAATTAACATCAATGAGAGTTTTGTCTTTTGTACAAAACCTCCGCCCTACAACCACCGAGAAATCCATTACATTAAATTTTATCATTATTATTATTATCATTATTATTATTATCATTATTATTATTATCATTATTATTATTATCATTATTATTATATTGAATGTTGAAAGTACATATCATATCTAAATTATTACAATACATTTTTTTATTTCTTCTCTCTTCTTCTTCAGCGCCTTGGCCCATGACTCCCCGCTACCCAGTTCGTCTAGGACATGGTACGAGCTATATGTTTGCCTTGGTAGTTCCCTGCAATTATATAATAAGTGTACTATATTCTCTTGGCCTTCAATGCACAGTCTGCATGTTCTTTCTTCTTCTTTTTTCCAAATTTATTGTTGTTTTCTTCATTCCCACATCTTAGCCTGGCTACGCGTTTTATAGATTTCCCGTTCTTGTTTTTGAGGTATTGAGGCGTTGATATGGGACGTATACTTTTGTATATTTTGTTATACCCTGAGTCTTTTATGTTGTTATTTTGGTCTTGTTTTTGTGTGTCTTGGTCTCTTCTACTTCTACACAATTCCCCGTTAATGTCTCTGTTTTCTTGTCGTTTTTGTTCTACTTCCAGTAGTGCATAGCCGTTTCTTTCATAATATCTGTGGATTTCCCAGTTATTTCTTGAGTCTGTTTTTTTATTTTTTCTTTATTTCCATCCAGAATTGGTACAGAATTCTATTTGAATCGCATCTTCTTATTTCTCTTCATATTTTGTCGCTTTTAAACCAGCCATTATCCGTATTTTTTTTTTATTTGTTTCTTCTAGAACAATGTATTGCGGTGTATTCATATCCAGTCCCAGAGTCCATTTCAGGTATTTTAGCTGAATTCTTTCTATAGTCTCTTGTTCTCTCCATCCCCAGATTTCTACTCCGTGCATAATAATGTTTTTCAAAATATTATCGAATAACATTATTCTTATTTTGTTGGAGTTGGTGAACTTTCTTTCTGCCAAGCTCCATATTTCTCTCATTACAAATTTTGCTTTTTTCGCTAGTTGTTCTATGTGTTTTTCTTCACTGTTGCTTTGTTTGAAAGTGTACCCTAGATATTTAAATTCTTTCACCCTTTCTATTTTTTGTCCTTTCCAGTTCCAATTTATTTCTTTCTCTCTTCCTCCTCCTTTTTTAAAATTCATAATCTTCGATTTCTCTACGTTTAGTTGTAATTTTTTCCTTTCTAAGTACTTGTCTAGTCTTGTGATCATTGATTTCATTTCATCTTCTGTCTATGATAAAAGTACTAAGTCGTCTGCATAGGCGAGGGACCAAAATTTTGCCCTGCCTACTGTTACTCCTCCTGTTTGCCCTTTACTAAAATGAGCTTCTATGTCCGAAATATATATATATATATATATATATATATATATATATATATATATATATATATATATATATATATATATTTAAAATAGGGTTGGACTTAATGGACAGCCTTGTCTCAGTCCTTTTACCGTCCAGAATTCGGTTGTGCAGTTTTCTTCCACTCTTACTACATTCACTGTTTCTTTATATATGTCTTTAATTTTTTTCAATTAGGTGCGAGTCTATTTTTTTCTTCGTCATTATTTGTATAAGTAAGTTTCTGTCGATGGTATCAACCGCAGCCTTCAAGTCCACAAAAAATCATGTCTGTTGCAAAAAACCAAGAGTACACGGCATCCTCCTCGTACTTATGTTTTCCTCGAACTCGTGGCATAACTGGGCATAAATTTCCCGATTTCCCTGTGGTTCTATCCCTGCGCCCTAGGCGACTGTCTAGTGCGCCTATAGCTCGGGCCGGCCCTGTTTACCCGTAGCGGAGGATTTTATTGGTCCAAGATCATTTAGAAAACAATAATGAAGAAAATCAAATGCAGTTTTAATATTACAATTAATTACTTCCTAGCAAGCTATAAGCTTCATTAACTAACTACATCAATCATTTTTATTTCATAAAAAATGTTCCAACAAATTTACATAAATTTATCAGGTGCTAAGATAGAGGAACTTAAATTTATAATACCAAAAGCAATGAGAAGTATTTCGTTAACTCTTGTAATTAAATTAACTGGAAATGTATTAAATATTTCAAAAATTATATTTGTTCTACGTGAACTCCGTCTTTTGATATTTCACGATTAAGTAAAAATTCAGTTTCTGAGAACTGAGCCTTATGTTTCTAAAAAAGATGGTCTAGACAGTTAGATATTGTTCTTAAAATTAGAAATTTAATTCCACTCATGACTCATGTTATATTTGTCAAATAAGTAACAGAAAAGTTACTTCGGCTCGGACTTACTACCCTACATTAGTTCATGTTGCTCTATTTTACTAGCGAATACAAATGTATTTATTTGGTAACTTTTTGTGTTATTTAAAGAATTATTTATTTATATTAATTATACATATACAAAGTGATCAAAACCAACTGATAGGTACGTGATCTGAGTAGTAATTTGTTTTGTTATTATTTTAGATTATGTTGTTGAATTTTATAAAATTATTAATATCATTGCAGGTTATGTGACTATCAGTTTTGGATTGAAATACAGATTTAATACATTCAAGTAGTGATGTGCATATTTCAAAAACTTATTTCTTTGAAAGTTTCACTGAAAGTTTCATCGAAAATTTCACATGTTTCACTATAAATGTCAATGAGTGTCGATAAAATTAAATGAAACTTTGAATGAATTTCATGAAAAATTTCAAGTAAATTCACGTGTCAGTAAAATTCTTCTGAATTTTATAAACAACAAAGTATACATCTGCGCAAGTCTACAGAGGTACACGGCGCATGTACACAGCAGCTTTTGAAATTTCTTGAAATCTGTAGCTTGAAACTTTCAAATGGCACATCACTACTTACAAGTGCATATGGATTCAGATTTTAAAGTATTGGATACATTTATATAGGTTTGTATTAACAAAACAAGGTCAATTTAAGCAGAATTTGTAAATTTATTTGAATCGTCCATGGCACACTTATTCTAGCCATATTAATATAAAACTGATACAAAACTATATACCAGCTCAATACTTGCTCTCAGACTGTTACTCGTCGTTTCAATAGACAACAATGGTAGTGGTATACACAGAATGATAAAAAATTTCTGCAAATTTGTAATATTTTAAACCTATAAATTAATTAATAAATTTATTCAATTTCTAATTAATATCGATAGCCATGATGGCATATGAACAACTTTAATTTAAATATTTTGTAACAGATGAGAAATGGCTTGGAAGAAATAAATTAATAAAATATTAAATAATAAAATTGCACAAGTTATACAGGGTGTTTCCTTTAAAACAACTAGCGCTTTTTTGGACGAACTAATGACTTTAGAAAAAAATATTATATACAAGAATTGATCAAGAATACGGGGCTAATTTATTAATAATAACAAATCGAAAATTCGACCAGTGGTTCTCAAACGGCAGAACAAAATAATATTTTTTTAAATGGTATCCTACATAATTTTTTAGCCCATTAGATAGAGAATTTTTTTCTGATTTCAACGATATAAATATGGTATAGGGTTGTATAACAATTATTTCGAGAAAAATGGTATTAAAAATAATGTTATAATATTATTATAGGCTATGCAATACACAGGTCTGTTGCCTAGTTACGCTAGTAGTATACCCATTTTTTATTACATTATTTCTAGTTTTTAATACCATTTTACTCGAAATATTTATTATACAACCCTATACCATATTTATATCGTTGAAATCAGAAAAAAAATCTCTTTTTAGTGGGCTAAAAAATTATATAGGATACCATTAAAAAATATATAATTTTGTTCTGCCGTTTGAGAACCACTGGTCGAATTTTCGATTTGTTATTATTAATAAATTAGCCCCTTACTCTTGATCATTTCTTGTATATAACATTTTTTTTCTAAAGTCACTAGTTCGCCCAAAAAAGCGCTGGTTGTTTTAAAGGAAACACCCTGTATGTTAGAACGAATTCTGACATAAAGTTCTAAATTTTCAAACATTTGTTTGTACTTTTGTTCAAGTATCATCATGACTATCGATATTAATTAGAAATTGAATAAATTTAATAATTAATTTATGGATCTAAAATGTTACATATTTACATGTATTTGGTGACGTATGTTGCGGAATTTTATCTTTCTATTGATACCATAAACCATAACCATTGCTGTCAGTTGAAACTGGGAGCAACAATCTGAGAAAAACGAACGTGCTAGCGGGCCTATGTTCAGGTTTCAAGTATCAGCCGACATGCATTTAAAAAAAAATTGTCACTTAGGCCGTCCACAGTCATTTTATCAAAGTTCAAGACAGGGAAAGAAAAGTTAAAACATTAAATATCTAATAAAGCAAATAACTATTTGTTCCTATTTTTACCTTCCGTCACCTTTAAGTAAGGAAGGTATTGTCTTTGGTAAAAAAATTCGATGGTGAGTTTTTGATGAATAAGCACGTTTTAGAGTCCCTAGAATACGATTTTACTATGTTTACGATGATGTGTGTGTGTGTGTGTGTGTGTGTGTGTGTGTGTGTGTGTGTGTGTGAGTGTGTGTGTGTGTGTGTGTGTGATTGTGTATGAGTGTGTGAGTGTGTGTGTGTGTGAGTGTGTCTGTATGTATATACGTATGTATGTGTGTGTGTGTGTGTGTGTGTGTGTGTGTGTGTGTGTGTGTGTGTGTGTGTGTGTGTGTGTGTATGTAACAAAATTTTCGTCTACGATAACTTCCATACTACAATTCTAAAAATTATAATTCTTTCGAATTTCTCTTCGTTACATCCATGTGAAGAGCTGATTAGATTTTGGTTAGAATTGAACAACCGGAAGTACCCTCATTTGAAGATTTTAACAGTTTCTCTTGAAAAAACTGTTAAATATCATTTTTTCACATTTAATGTTATTATAAATATTAAAGAATATTTTATTCTCTATGCGATTTGACTGCATTTTATATTTAATATTAAATGGATATAGAGTTAAAAATCTGATGTGGCCAGCACATAACCTCTCGCCAGATATTTTACCTGGTTGTACGCATAAAACGAAAATAGTACATTAAAACACAAGTATCATAAGGCAATCTGTTAACGTACGAGTCCAAGTTTGGAAAACGAGCCGCCAGGCGAGTTTTACAAAGGACGAGTGCGTCAACAGGCCTTATGATACATGTTTTTTATACTATTTTTTCTATTGAGGTAATTTTACAATTAGATTTAAAAAAAAGGACTTGTCAAAAATATGAGTTGGTGTCTTTTTTATAAGTTATGTTGGTAGCGCTTCCCGCTAAAAATTGAAATTTCACATTGTGACAGTTTGTGTATCTTGTGATTTTGTCTGATTGTTTACATTAAAACATTGTATCAAGCATTATACAATTATGAAAGAGGAAAACCAATACATCCTATGAACTCGAAGGTTTATTAATGAACCATCCTGATTTGACATATCGGTAGTTCGTGTTGGTTATTATCATAAATAAAACTTGAATATAGGATTGAAGGACGTTACGTGGACCATCATGCCTTTTTATTGAGAAAACAACATATAAATAAAACTCTTTAAATAATGAAATACTTTAATGAACAATTTATTGATTTAGACTTTTACTTTCCACCATTTTGTCAACACTCACTACTCAGTTGCACAGATAACGGCAACAGCTGTTCTTGCAATTTTTAATATAAAACATAATATGGCATATATTCGATAGTTCGCCACAACGTAGAACTGGAAATCATGGATTAAAACAACTTTTCATATTTGTTTGCTAGTTGCCGCCACAAATTGAGTAGACAGCGTCAACATTTTCAAGTAACGTGCATCATACATTTCGTAACCTGCCTGGAATAACAATACATTCAATTCAAAATTGCATTACCATAAATTTAAATTGTAATAAATAAAACTTACCGTTTTAATTATTTTGACAAAGTAAACCTGAGCGCATTGTTTCTTGTTTCATAATTTTTTAGTTAAAATTTTAACTTCACAGATTCTTATTCTTTCTTAACTAACACAGCTATAGCTATAAATTTATTTTCTTTCTGGTCCTATCACCTAGAGAAAGGATAAAAATCCACAATTAGAAAAAATATTTCAACACAAATAATTTACCATTTTGAGGTTATCTGATCTGTCAGTTATGAAAACATGACTACCACCTCTAGAACATGAAAGGCGCCAAAAACAGTACGTTTATAGATTTTCTAAACGTCGTGTTTTCAGTGATAAACAGTGCTTTTATAGAAACATAAGAACACCGAAATAGAAAAATATTTTTAAATACAAATACATATATTCATGTCTCACTACAAAATAATTATTTTAATATAAATTATGTACAATACATACATTTTCTTTATATTCAATATCCTGAATTTTTTCTTCTACTTTCCTTTTCTTCTTCTTTTATTCGTAATTTTTTCGCAAATTTCTTTTATATTCTTTTTAGGTATATTCTTCTACGTTGTTGACTTTTTATTTATTTTCATAATCTTCATAATGATAAACAAATATTTTTGGCAGTGGTATACAAATATTTTTGACAGTGACATTTATCTGTGAATTACAAACATTTGAATTTCTTGCCTTGAAGTAGTTTGATCTAAGAATTTTTATATCAAATTATTTTATATGCATTTCTTTATCTCTAAATCTATAGAAGATATAATAATGAATTTATATTTATCGAATAAAGAATTTAACGTTCTTTAATATAAGTATTTACATAAATTTTCGATAAATAATATTTAGATGATTTTTTTCTTGTAACTACTACTTCCGGTTGTCCAATTGTTACCAAAACTGACTCGAATCTTCCCATTATTGTTAGATTGAGAAATCCGTAGTTAAGAATGTCTTAAGTCTTATAGTATTTGAGAAATCGTGGATCCAACATCCACACACACATCCACGCACACACACAAACACACACACACACACACACACACACACACACATACGGACATCATCGTAAAAATGTTATAATCGGATTCTAGGAACCTTAAAACGTGCTTATTCACTAAAATCTGGATATGCGATTTTTAGCATGAATCCAATACCTCTCTTAGCGAGAGGTAAAAAATTATAAAGAAATAAAATTTCATAAAGTAGCCATAGCTATGGAAACAGCTATTATATTAAGAAAATTTTGATTGAAAGATGTCAGTGTCAAGTGAAATTGACATAGTGTGTTTTTCTTATAATTTTACTGGAAATATAGGATCTTTTGCTATAAATTTTCTATATGGAATTTGCATAAAATACATGCAACTGCCGGAAGGTAAAGTAGAAGAAATATAATCTTTAGCAAGGAACTTTGTGTATGAAATTTGTACAAAATACATAGAACTGACGGAAGGCAATGTGCTGGCCACATAAGATTTTTTTCAATTACCTTATCTTGTTACAGCGATTGCGGTCGCAGCACTTTTATATCAGTCCGACTTCCCTTCAAAGTAAAGTCGATTACTTATCAGTCACAACATAATTCATTTATGTCGTAAAACGTGGACATAGTATAAGAAATAGAAAGAAGTGTTCAGTTCATTGTAAGTACACATGTTTTATTGAAATCAAGCAAAATAACTTGTATACATAAATTACTAATTGAGAATTATACCGGTGTCTACTTTTTTATGGACCATATGAAATACCATGGTAAAATTATCATATGGCTGTAAATTCTACTATATTAATTTTAAAACAAAAGTGTAAATACAAAAAAATGTTCAGAATTAAAAAGCACATCTAGTAGGTAAGTCCAAAATGATTATTGTTTCTTTCGTTCGCGAAAAAAGGCAAAATATTTATTCTACTCCTGCTCTGCAAATACAATTTTGTGGTTTGTTTTTCATGCTGAAAGCGACACTTTGTAGCACGCCTCGATATCCTAGCAACGAATTCTACTTATTAATGTATACGTTTGTTGTCGTCAGGCTGCAACTTTTGTTTTGGTTCGAAAAAGAAACACTCAGTTATTTGGTATACAAATAACTATTTTTTACCTCCCGTCATACCGCAGGTAAGGGCCCCAAAATTCGATGGTGAGTTTTCAGTGAATAAGCACGAATTAGTGTGTGTGTGTGTTTGTGTGTGTGCGTGTGCGTGCGTGTCAGTGTGCGTGTGCGTGTGTGTGTGCGTGTGCGTGTGTGTGTGTTCTAAAGTTTTGGATTATATTTTAATATAGTTTTCTATTAAAAACTGTTTCATGTAAAGTATAACTTCCGGTCATTCAATTTTACCCAAAATCTAATCAACTCTTTATATGACTGCAGAAAGCCTAAATACGGAAAATAGAAATATTTGAAAGTTTGTGATAAGAGTTATCGTTGGACGACAAAATCATCACACACACACACACACACACACACACACACACACACACACACACACACACACACACACGTACACACACGCACACACTTACACACGCACGCACACACACACAACACACACATACACACACATACACACGCACGCGCGTACGCGCACACACACACGCACGCACGCATGCGCGCACGCACCCACACCCACATCCCCACCCCCACACACACATCCACCCACCCACAAACACAGACCCACACCCACTCCCACATACACTCCCCCCCCCACACACATACACCCCCCCCCCCCACACACACACACACACACACACACAACACACATACACAAACACACAGACACACACGCAAATAGTAAAAAACGTGTTGTGGGGATTTACTGAAAACTCACCATCGAATTTTTGGCACGATTACATTACCTCCCTTACCTTCGGTACGACGGGAGGTAAAAATAACTTATTATTACACACAATAATACACTGTATACAGCGAGCAGCGAGTTCACACATTAAGCACCATAATAACTGAATAGAAACTGACACGGACTTATATGAACATGTCTGTACAGAATACAATAACAATATGACACTTTGACGCAAAAATGGAATGTTATAGTGTTAAACTGATTTATCCGATTCTTGCACAAATCACGTATAGGGAATATGTTGTGTATGCTTACTCCGTTAAATTTCATTCGATTTACATTCTTTTTACACCAACTAACACAGCGCAACAAGTACTGCGAAACGTAGAACAAATATCTATTTCGCTGAATTTGGAGTTGCCCTCTTTTTGCATCACGGTCTTCAATTATCGATTTCATTTAATTATTTCTTAATTAATTATTTATATTTTTTTTAAATTGTAAATGTATCTATCGATGTTTAGTGATAAATACACAAATGAAATCAATCATTATTAAAACTTTGTCAGATATCATCTCTCTAACTCAAACAATACAACTGTTTAACATTTTTGTTCTATATCTTATGGCAGTCTGTATAAATGTAGCTAAGAATTACAGCTTTTTTTTCAAACGTCATAGAAATGGCATTTTTGTGACTTGATTCACAAGGTAGAAGTTTCCAGCGGCGTAGAAATAAAATAAATAAATAAATATCCATAGAAACTGCATAGAATTAGAGAATAAAAAGAAAAAGTTTGAAAAAAAAAATAATGTGTCATTCGGAATAAAAGTGTCTTCGTGTGCCTCGCATGCAATTGTCCGACTGGCTTCGCTCGTCGTGCAAATTTTTATGCTCGCCACACAAAGTATCACTTTTACTCCTAGTAACATATTATGAACGCACTTGAACAATAGATTTGCACTTATTAAATGCGGTTTTTAATTCTGAACATTTTTTCTATTTATTGAATTAGATTAGATTAGATCTATTCTTGCCAAATTGGCTTAGAATCTACATATTTTATATATTATACATTTTACATGGATAATACATCATATTAAATTAGCCCCCCGTTTTTTCATGACTTTTTTCATCCAGTCTGTCCTGACCGTAAGTCCGTAAGTCGGCTAACAGTACCTTTTCATTTCTTCTTTCTTTCTTTCTTTCTTTCTTTCTTTCTGAACCTCTCTGCAGGATGTCCTTTAGATGCCTAAATGTTTCCTTTTCTCTCCCGCATAGCCTTCACCTTCTCTCTTCACTTGGCAATGATAACCAGTATTTGTTGTTTCTCTCTTCATTACCGCATCTGAATCTGGCAATCATCTTGATATTTTTCTTTTCGTCCAGTAAATACCGTGGTATTGACGTCGTTTAGATTGATTTGTACAGTTTATTGTAATTCGAATTGTTCATCTTACATTTTTTATTTTGCTGTTTTATGTCCCAATCTCTTGGATATAGCTCGTTTTGCTCTATTTATACTTTTGTCGTAAAATTAATGTGTGATACATATTTTCTCCTTGAATCTTGTAATACGAATCGAGTGGCATGATCATTTTGAGGAAAACTATAACATGTCCTGTATAAATTTAATTTTAAAAATTAAGTTCTATTCAAAAGTTTACATGTCCACTGGAACTGCTGTTTAATTTTTTTTTTTTTTGATCAAATGGCAAGACACAGAAATGCTTAGTACCAAGAGGTTTTAAAAAACTCACTAGATTGTAGGAGTTCACCTTTAGAAGAATAGAGAGTTTTTAAATACTAGTCTATTTATTTTTTTAATTTTCAATTTTTTTGTGAAAATTTCAAAATTTGAATATGAATGATTACGAGTATGCATGTTTAACTTAATTTTTCTGTTGACCATTTATTAATAGGTTATGTTAATGTATAGAAAATCATTCATTACTTAGTCCTATTAGTGGATAATTTTTTTATTAATAACCGATTTTAATATGTAACCATAAATACCACATACCTACCATGGCTGAACAATAGTTGTAAAAACTTATTTGTCAAACGTTACTAACCTATATTTTTTTGGTATGAAATTAGATTTTTCAAATCAGTATGAAACGGGCAACGGAAAATTATTGTAACTAACCCGTGTGTTAATTCGCGATTAATGATCTTAATAATTAACGCGTGAGAGTTGCCCTCATTAACATATTTGACAGTTAAATAATTATTAATTTCATATTAACTTAATTAACACAGAAAATTGAAACAAAACTCAACATGTCCCAATTTTTCCATGCAAAAGTTAACATGGCCAAATAATTTTTGCAACAATAAGCTATATGTAAAGATATAAAAGAATCTTGCCAGCTTACTATCGGATATTTTATAAACATTTACTGATTGAATGGAAAAAAAGTAAACTAATTAAAAAATATACATATAGGTATATACATTTGGTAAGTTTTTTGTGTTTTTCTCAAACCTATTTTTGTAGGACATGTTAAGTTTCGAACGAACACTCTTTACTTGGATGTATTTTTTAAAGTTTTTACTTGATATTTCAGATAAATACGAAATGAAGTTTTTATTAGTACGAGTCGTTTGTTTATTTTTATTAACAAACTTACTAATGGCAAAAATATTAACTGAAGAAACTGCACGGGAACTTCTTGCTGTTGCGCTTGCCAAAAATAAAGATTTGAAAGTAAATTTTAATTTGAAAGATACGTCTGACGATTCTCTTTCTTCACGTAAAGTTATAAATTTTGAACGTGGCAGCCAGCCAATCGTCGAAATCAATTTCTATAAGAATATGCTTCTGCAGAAACCAGGAAATGACGATACAAGTGAAACAGAAGTTCATGATACACGAATGAATCTCAGACAAATACCATCAATGAATCTCAGACAAATACCATCAATGAATCCTCAATCTGATAAAGATACAAGTACACAAACACCACACACATATTCGGAAATTAGAACTTATTTACCACCTATACCAGACGCACCAGAACCTGCAGCCTATCAAGTGGCGCATCAAAAGAAAAAGAAACCTGAATGTGTAACATATGACGAAATCACGAAACGTGTGGTTCATCACCCATGCTACAACAAATAGAAAGTGAGACCTGGAGATAATGCAATAATAATGGCATAATATATGGGTGGTAAATTATTATTATTATTTTTATTATTATTATTATTATTATTATAATTATTATTATTATTATTATTATTATTATTATTATTATTATTATGATTATATAATAGTCTAGTCAAATTACACAAATTCAGATTGGTCGGAATTTTTCCAACCAAACATTCTTATTTGACTGGACTATAAATTATTATTTGAAGATTGAATCTTAAACTCACATTTACTATAGCACGCATTAAAAAAAATCTGAGGAGGCCAGCACACCAGCACATTACCTTCCGTCAGATATATGTATTTTATACAAATTCCATAGAGAAAGTTTCTAGCAAAAGAACCTAAAATTATAATACATACAAACTGTCAACTGTACTTGACACTGACACCTTTCAATCAGAATTTTCTTAATATAGCAGCTGTTTCCAGAGTTATAGCATTGCTGGCTAATATATAATATTTAATTGCTTTAGAATTTTTTTAATATATCCATTTAATATGAAGTATAATATGCATTTAAATCGTATAGAGAATAAAATATTCATTAATATTCATAATAACATTAATAGTATGTTCCGTAACGCAACTGGTTCGATCAGGTTTACGGTTTTGTGTTCCATAAGTCCTGAAATTATTTACCGGTTTCTATTTGGCACGCGGTTCCTGAAAAAAGTTAGTAAAAAGTCGAAATAATCCTGGTTTCTCTAGTATTTTCTACCCCCACTACCGCTACTTTTAAACATCATAACAGAAGCAAACGATATACGTCAATGTCAAATTTCTAAACAGCATTAGTGGTATTATTAATAATTATTATAGATGTAAGTATAAAACTATTATTTATATTTGTTATATTGTTGATTGTGTTATTATTATTGACATTAAGGGCCGGTTTTATAAAGAAAAATTTAATGGAATTGTAACTAAGTGATGAATAAATTTACTTGTTCAGTAAATACATGTTGGGTTTTATAAACAAAATCTACCCATTAAATACCTAAGTGGAGATATAATTTTCGTTGCGTTGTGTGAAAATGACTTTTTTTAAATTTATGAGTTGCTTGATGACAGTATCTATGGTTTTGTTTTTTGTTTTTGATCGTTTGACGTGCGTTTGATAGATAGAAAATAAGGTGAAATATGGACAGAAGACAGGAACGGGGAAAAAAATTTATTTATAGGGAAAAGTGTGATGTTAATGGTTTAATATTAAGTTCAATTTCACTTAGTACATGTATAACACTTGGTTTAGATAATCTAAATCGAATCCTAAATTCTTCGTCGTTATTTATTTCAAAAGAGTGGATTCTATCTCTAAAGATTCTTGGAAGTCTTTGTCGGAGTTCTTCGTTTTCAAATTCGTCATCTCGTCATCACTTGATACGCTTGATATACTCGTAGATTCGGATGAAACTGACGATATATCACTCAGGTCAGACATTTTTATAGTACGAGTAGGTACGCGAAGCACAAAACTATTATTTTTACAATAAGTAAATTAATTACTGCAACCATATTTTTTGATAGTGTTAACAATATTTATTTGCAATTTATTATTACCCGTATGTCAAACTGACAAATTTTTCACCTACCTACTAATTTAAAAATAAAATAAATTAATAATATTGTAAAATATGTAAATATATGTATATTACATATTATTGTTCTCTTATAATATCTTTTTAGTTTTATAATTATTTGAAAATACATCGATAAAAATCGTTACTTAAATTTAATAGCATGAAATTCTCCACTTAGTTTACTTGGTAGATTTACTTGTTCAGTAAATTTAAAAACGCTTTATAAAACCCAAATCTCCACTTAAATAAATTTACTTGGCAACTAAAATTTAAGTGAAGATTTTTGAGCTTTATAAAACCGGGCCTAAATGTAATAAAATGTTTAATTTCGTTGTCATATTCAACGTTAGCATTCATTTGGTTAATATTTATTTTTGTTAGGTTGTGTCAATTTTAAATGTCATATGATTCAATGTCAATCTGTCCCGATGAATATATTCAGGAACCATGATGTACCCGGAATCAAGATACTGGTTTTTTTGGTTGTTTTGCGAAACCTGAAATGTGAAAAAATGATATTTAACATCGTTTCTTTAATAAAACTGTTAAAATCATCAAATGAAGGTTACTTCCGGTTGACCAATTATAACCAAAATCTAATCACACACACACACACACACCCACACACACACCCACACGCACGCACGCACGCACGCACGCGCGCACACACACACACATACACACACACACACACTCACACACACACTCACACACACACACACACACATCATTGTAAAAATTGTAAAATCGTATTCTACGGACACTAAAACGAGCTTATTCATCAAGAACTCACCACCGAATTTTTTGACCAAAGACAATACCTTCCTTGCCTTAAAGTGACGGAAGGTAAATATATGAATGTTAGTATCTGCGCAGTACCTACTAAAGAGAGATATTTAACATTTTCAATAATTATAATTTAGCATCGTAAAAAAATATATAGAGCAATATTTACCCCGGGCGTCTGAGTTGAAAAAGGGGTACACAGTATACATTTTTTCTCGAGACCCGTAAAATATATCAATTTAAAATAAAAAAATGTATTTAGTCAAAGAATGTATTTAGGTCTGAATTGTGTTAGATTTTCCATTTTTTGGTTATTATACTAAAAAAAATTGTTAAAATAACTTATCTTTTAATGAAAATTTGACTGTGATAAATATAAAAACTTAAAATTTTAACACAACCCAAACATAGATTTGACTTTGAAAAATACATTATAATTTTCAAATTTGTTTTATTACGCCAAAGAAGAAAAAATCTGTGTAATAATCTGAACCTCTGTATACTGTATTTTCGTAGCAAAATGCTTGTTATACAGTATCGTCGTGCAGTGGTCTTAAATGGAACTTCGATGAACATCCGGTCACTATAAGTTTGCAGTCAGAAATTAACATACTTAATCGATAAGCTTGTTAGTGAAGTATAATGGCAAATGCGAGTGCAAATGTTTCCCAGAATTTTGGTTCGGCATGTCTACATTTACGCATAGATTAGAAGCTTCGTTAGAAGCGTTATACTTGAAAACTGCAAGAGATGCTTCCTTCGGATAAAATATTTTTCTTTTCATTTAATAATTTATTTATTTTGACATTTTACTTACAGTTACTTACAAGAATTTGTTATGAAACTACAAATAAATACTTTGCATTTTTATTTAAAAGAGTGTTTTACCGTTTAATGTAAATATTTTATTATTCTAATTTCAGTAATATTCCATGAGTAATGTCAGGTAATGACAACTAAAATGAAAGTTATTTATCTTACACTGTTTTTGATAAAAAACAGTTGTACAAAATTCAATTTGTGTGCGCGAAATAGTAAAAAATCATTTATTTTTAAAAATATATAATATAATTTTATCAAATTTGGTATCCATGAGTGTTCCGTCCGATATGTCCATTTCAATGTATCTACATAAACATCAAAAGTAGCACTTCTGGTGTTGTGTCAAAATTTTATTTTTTCTAATCCTATGCTTTAATATACCTATTATGTATGTGTCGTTTGTATATGAATGTTACTTACTACGATACAGATTTTCATTTCGATGCAGATTATCATTATGATACAAATTCTTTTTCATTTCGATAGAAATTTTCATTTTAATACAGATTTTCTTTTCATTTCGATACATATTATCACTATGATACAGATGAATTTTATAATCAATTTATTGGTTTATAGTTTACCTTTTTAAAATATTATGAATAATCGTAAGAAAAATAGTGTATGCAACTCGTGTATAATGATTATTAATACACTCACATGAATTACGGCACGAGCCATGGCTACTTCATGTAATAATAACTATCATTATAAACTCGTTGCATAATATACTATTTTTTATATTTATCATATTGAAATTTTCGTTCAAAAATAAACTATTTTGACCGTTTTTCTACTGTAATAAACAAAAAAAATTAAAATTTGATACAACCCAAATTTAGATACATTGTTAGAGTACATGAAATTTTTTAGTTGAAATAGATATCTTTAATGGTCCCAGAGAAAAAACGCATTTTCTGTATACCTACCTCGTTTTTCAACTCTACTGCTATTAATTGTAGTAGATATAGTTCGTCTATGGATCATTTTCCGAAGACTCGTTATCGTTTTATTACGGCAATACAATAGAGGGTCCCAATAGCCTGGCATGTGCCAGGGCTGTAATGAAAAATTTGAGTAGGGGTTTGTAATATTTCGTTTCACACATTTTACTTTCCAAAATAGTAAAAAAAAAATTGTTTATTATTTAACTGTTTTAAATTGTATTGTATAATCAGATTTCCGTGACCACCCAGGAGGTACTGATTGCGGACCGTTAATCTTTGTTCATAGTGGCGATTTCCACAAGAGGCCTATAACCACATGTCATTAAAAAAAATATATGAATATTTATTCGGACATAGTGCACTCGTCCTCGTCTTCAGAATTGTTATCGGACATATCTGAATCCCTTAAATATATAATTAATGGATTCACGTCTTTGTAAAGTGATACAAATTTATTTTCTTCTTTTATAATATGTTGAATACAGTTATTCCATTGTTGCTGGCCAATATTTTCAACTTCTTCCCTGATTAATTGAACTACACTAGAATTTAATTGTGGTGATACAATTTTTGACCTAACATTGTTTTTTAGTTGGCTCCAAATTAACTCAATCGGATTGAATATGCAATAATAAGGTGGTAAACGTAATATTTTATGCCCTGCCTGTTGTGCCATATTGTCTATAACGTAAGACTTATCAAAATTCTGCTCTTTTATAATTTTAAGTAAATAATTTTTTGTTGCCCTTTCTGGTATTGGCATATTTTTCTTTACTAAAAAATCTATTATTTCAGCCTTTCTTGTTGCTGTCGTCGGAATTTTATTCTCTTGTCGCGAATGGTAGGTGGCATTATCCATGACTATTACTGAATTTGGTGCAATATTAGGAAGTAAATTATTTTCAAACCAACGTTCGAAGAGTTCAGCCGACATATTTTCATGATAGTCTGCAAAAGATGTTTTGAAATCTTTTGCTGATAACAAAAGTCCATTTTTAATCCAGCCGTTCTCGTCACCAGCGTGTAAAATAATTATCCGTCGTCCCTTCGATACAGGTGCATTTAGCGAACATTTACCTTTATCATTAAACCATCCTTTCTCAACATGTTGTGTCATACCATGTTTCATCTAGATAGACAATATTTATCCCTGCTTCGCGGTACGATTTAATTTCATTTAAATATTTGTGCCGTAACTCAACTATTCGCGGTTGTTCTAGTACTGCTTGTCTTTGATCTAATTTTTTGTAAACAAAACCCATTTTCTTTAAACACTGATGTAGGCATGCTCGAGAAGGTACAAAAAAAATATCTTTTCTTAACGTTGCATGTAGAGATGATAATGTGTGAACAATATTATTAGCATAAGAATTATGTATTGTTCGTACTATATATTGTTTCGTAAAATCATCTATTTTGTCAGTACCTGAATCTTTTCGAACTCTTTTAGGTACCGGACCACCTATTCTGATAATTTTTTTAACAGTTTTATCAAATACCTTTGTTAGTTGGCAAGTTTTCTTAAGAGCAACTGATTCTTCATATACCTCCAAAAGTCCATTGTAAACATTCAACACGATTTGTTGTCCATGTTCGTGCAAAAAAGGTTTAAATATATTAGGCGATGGTAATACACTTTTACTAGCAATTTCTAATTCTTCGTTTTCTTCCCACGGGCGAAACATTGTTAACGTTGTTGAGTGTTGAATTTAATTTAACAAAACAAAAAACACTTTCAGCCTTCGTACACTACTTAGGAGGTACAAATGACAAGTGAAAATAATTTAACTCACCACCTATTTATATACATACATATCCACAAATAACGGTTTTATAATCCTTTGGAGACAAGTTCACAGACCTTATAATAAGCTATAAGAAAATTAAGGAAATTCTAAGTTCAAAAGATTAACGCATTAAAATCTGGAAAGTGCGGTCTTGGTCTACAGTCGAATACTGGGCGTAAAATATATACCAGCATTGCAAATACTGAACTGGTCGACTGTACGGACCGAAATATTTTGGCATTGCGGTTTTAGCTATTGTGCACCCATAATAAAACGATAACGAGTCTTCGGAAAATGATCCCTAGACGAACTATAATTTCTTTTATATATACCCCTTATTCCGACCCCGGAGCGCACCAGTAGCACAAAGTGTAAATACTGCTCTTATTTGAATACTTACATTAAACGCAGTAGCAATATAAATACTTAACGGCAAAAGTACAATGTTTGAATGTATGGAAAATTACACTGACGTCCAAGATGTTTTAGCCGATGACAGAACTGGAAAGGTAAATTTTTTAAATATTTTTCTCATTTAATTATAAAAATATATTTACTTAGGTACATCAATAGTGCTATTCTGTACCGTTCTATAAGCTCTGTAAGTAACCAACGTTACAGTATGTAAGAAAATTGTTATTCTGTAACCAAGTTACAGTACTGTAAGCGCTACAGAGTTGTATAAATTTCTATAAAGCCGTAACGTAACGTACCGTGGCGTATTGTAACGTATCGTAACGCGTGATTTTTCTAGGCTATTTTTTACAGAACTTTTACGGTACATTTTCGTAAAAATGCTCTGCCGATACAAGTGTAGTGTACATCAGATTTGTATTTATCAGGTTCGTTAGTTAATTCGCAATGCACTATATTTCATATATATTTCCATTTAATATATTAATCCAAACTTTGACACATGACACAAGTCACTTATGTAAGTCAGAGTCACACAAGAGAGACTATTCGTAATGTACAGGACCGGGCCGATGCCTTGTGGCGCCTCAGGCAAGTTTCAAAACGGTGCCTTTTATTTTTTTAAAAAAAGGACCTCATATTGTTATTGATTAACAATAGAAGCAAAAACGAAAATTGTATTGAGCAAAAAAAAATCTCATCTACTTATTATTTTCATGTGACCCATCCCAATATTTTGAAATACCATATTCAAGTTAATATGGCAACCAGGGCCGCTCTATGGGTATAAGGCGCCTTTGTGTTATGTTATATTTTAGTGCCTCTTCCCCCTAATAATGTAAAATTTGCAAATTAAAGTTTAAACTATACTTTTTGTTCTTCAAAAATGCTAGATTTAATATATTGATGAAATTTTCCTAGATCCATTCTTGTAATCAATAGGTTATAATCTAAATCGTTTGTTGTAATCAACAACTTTATAACAGATTTCAGGATTTATGTGCATTTGATTCTTCGTAAAATGATAGTAGGTATTTAAATATAGGATTCATTGTGGGATCCATTCATGTAATCAATATTCTTGAGTTATAATCAATATATTCATTATTGTAATCAACATTTTCATATTTATTATTTCAATATAACAATGCTAGAATAATAACGAACCGATCGGTACGATAATTATTTTACTTATAACTAGAGCTCTTATGCAAACAAATTAAGAAATATATTTTCACTTCTATCACGTTAGTTAATTTATAAGTTTTATAGTAATTTTGTCTTTACGAATAAGAGCATTTTATAAAAATTTACTAGTATTTACTTTACTGTCTTGAAACAGCGCCCCTCAAAATCTAGGCGCCTTTGGGCAGGGCACAACCTGCCCACCCGCACGGAGCGGCCCTGATGGCAACGGGTGTAAGAGAAAAATTATGGCTTAATTAACATGAAATTTCTATGTATTTCAAAATATACCTATTTAATATTTAAATATAAATAGTCATTGCACATCAAGAATGCAGAAAAAGGAACAAATGTTATAAGTGCATTAAATTATTAAGGAATTTTTCGGCTGTTTATTAAAATTGTATATTTTTAGTATGTCATTTTGGCGCCTGTTTCAATCCGACGCCTGAGGCGGTCGCCTCACCTATCGGGCCGGCCCTGGTAATGTAGTATTGTTTATATTTACAGAGCATACTGAAACATCAAAAAATATATTTTAAACGTCAAATATATGTTTTTATGGGGTCTCGTGGCCGCGTGCCTGAGTGTCAGGTCGCGAATCTGAGGAACCGGTTTCGATCCCGACCGACGCGAAATATTTCAAATTTTAAAATGGCACAAATTGACCCCTGTGGTGCACTCTCCACGCCAGCACTGAGTGCCCGTGAGGTGACGCCTGGTAGGCGCCCGCACGGTGCAAATATTTCATCATTACCGATATCTGTGTACAAAGCAGATTGGCACACCCAGCAATGGGTAATAAGCCGTGATGATATATTTATTTATTTTATTTATTTAAATATATATTTTATATAAAAATTTAAACAAATATGGAAATTAAAAGCAAAATTTAACAATTTTTATTATATCTATTATTAAATGAAAAACATAGAAGGTGATTATACATCCTACCAATTATTATAAAAATTTATGTTTAAAAATATTTTACATTAAAAATGTTTGTGTGTGTGTGCGTGCATGTGCGCGTGTGTGTGTGTGTGTGCGCGCGTGCGCGTGTGCGTGTGTGTATGTGTGTCTGTGTGTGTATGTAACAAAATTTTCGCCTACGATAACTCCCATACTACAATTCTAAAAATTATAATTCTTTCGTATTGCTTTTCGTTACGTCCATGTGAAGAGCTGATTAGATTTTGGTTAGAATTGGACTACCGGGAGTACCTTCATTTGAAGATTTTAACAGTTTTTCTTGAAAAAACTATGTTAAATATCATTTTTTCACATTTGATGTTATTATAAATATTAAAGAATATTTTATTCTCTATACGATTTAACTACATTTTATACTTAATATTAAATGGATATAGAGTTATAAAATTATAAAGAAATTAAATTTCATATAGTAGCCATAGCTATGAAAACAGCTACTATATTAAGAAAATTTTGATTGAAAGATGTCAGTGTCAAGTGAAATTGACATAGTGTGTTTGTCTTATAATTTTACGGGAAATATAGGTTCTTTTGCTATAAATTTTCTGTATGGAATTTGCATAAAATACATGCAACTGCCGGAAGGTAAAGTACAAGAAATATAATCTTTAGCAAGGAACTTTCTGTATGAAATTTGTACAAAATACATAGAACTGACGGAAGGTAATGTGCTGGCCACATCAGATTTTTTTCAATTGCCTTATCTTGTTACAGCGGTTGCGGTCGCAGCACTTTTATATCAGTCCGATTAGTATAAAGGTTATTATATAATATTATATATAATGGAATAAAATGTTTTTTGTAGTATGTACTTTCTATCTTTATGTACAACTATAGACTTTCCGTTCCGATATCGGAAAACCCCAATACTCAGATCTGGGTACAAAAAAAATTTTTTTTTCTTCCATAGTTTGCATCTTCTAAACCCCTCAAAAACAGATTCGATTTTAATGGATTTATTTTTAAATGTTTGTTATATTCATTTATTCAAAATCAGAAACATTCAAGCAGGGGCGCTCAATTATTTATATAGGATGTCTGGATTTCGAAGGACACTATTAGGATCTCGGGCACTATAAGTGATACGACTTCATTTATATGGGACATGTGGCGCGCCTTTGGGAGGCCATCTTAGATGTGCTTTTGTTTTGCCAAAATTTCTCATAAATTACTTGATAATGCCGGAATACTGAATTTGGCCGTTTTTACTTCCTTGTACGAAGTAAAGGAAGTATTGTAATCGCGAAAAATTTCGGTTTTGAGATTTCAACGGAAATATCCATTTTGACCATCCCTGAATCCATTTTGACTAATTTCGTCGTGACGTCTGTACGTACGTACGTACGTACGTACGAACGTACGTACGTACGTACGTGCGTACGTGCGTATGTATCTCGCATAACTCAAAAACGGTAAGCCGTAGAAAGTTGAAATTTTGTATTTAGGACTTCTATAACATCTAGTTGTGCACCTCCCTTTTTGGTCATTATATAATTTACAGAAATAGTACTTTATTTGAAGCCTATAATAGATTTTAATGAAGAACTATATTAAAATATAATCCAAAACTTTTCAAATTTGGTAAATAAAACTTTTATATCAATTGGAATAACATAGCAGATTTTGGTTAAAACAGGCTAACCGGAAGTGATATATTACCTGAAGTTGTTAACAGTTTTTCTTGAATAAAATGGTTTCATTTTGATTTTATTTAAAGTTGAAATTTTGTATTTAGGACTTCTATAACATCTAGTTGTGCACCTCCCTTTTTGGTCATTACATAATTTACAGAAATAGTACTTTATTTGAAGCCTATAATAGATTTTAATGAAGAACTATATTAAAATATAATCCAAAACTTTTCAAATTTGGTAAATAAAACTTTTATATCAATTGGAATAACATAGCAGATTTTGGTTAAAACAGGCTAACCGGAAGTGATATATTACCTGAAGTTGTTAACAGTTTTTCTTGAATAAAATGGTTTCATTTTGATTTTAGAAATAAATTCTGCTAATAAGAGTTTTAGAGAATTAAATTCTGCGTCTAGCACATCAAGTATTATTAAATTAGCCCTTTGTATAAGCGAGATATGTAAATTTAAAACTTATATACTTTTTCGTTTTTGTAATGAAGATTGCTATGGATTAGGACAAAAAATAACAAAAAAATAAAAAATAAATGCTAATGTCAAATTACGTCAAATACGTGAAATTTTATACTTGGGTCTATACTTCATCTTCATATTGATGTTGCGTACAAGGAAGTCGTGTGGTGTCCATATCAGATTTTTTCGTTTTGAAATTATTTCTAAAGTATCAATCGAGAAAAGTGTTTCAAATAGAAAAGTTAGATAATTTTATTGTCTACTCAGTGGTGTACGAAAATAATTTTTCTATCACAAATTTTCGAGATATAATACAAAATTATTTTTTTAAATGGAAGTCATATTTGATTATTACTTTAAGAAAATACTTTTTTTCTTTCGATTGGTATAAAGGTTATAGTTAGTGTTCAAATAATGGCGTTATGCCGATGATATTATCATAATGGGCACAACAAAAAACAATATCGAAGAGTCCTTTGCTAAGCTGGACCAAGCAAGACAGAATAGTGGTCTCCTAAAAAATTAAACTAAAACCGTATAATATATGCTTCTCCATAGAAGTGAGCATACCCCCCAAACCAACGAAATATTTACCTTTTATATATTTATCTGTTGAGCTTGAGGGATCAGGTGAGAATTTTGAAGGTAATTTTCCCAAGGATAAGGCCTTTCTGATCCAGGTATTTTTTGTAAAATGTTTTATTTACATAATGGACGTTTCGGCCCACAGTGGACCATCTTCAGCTATTAATTACAAAATAATGCGTCAATATCTAATTTTTATACAATAAATAAAATAAACAGTATTTAGAACAAAATTTGTGTAACCACTCACCTATTTTTTGTTGATATGATAAAAAAATTATTTAAAATATATACAAAAGAATTGTTTGTTTAATATGTTAACAATTAGCATTGTTAAAGAAATTACCGATTGTGAAGATCACAGTCAAAAATTGTTGATGAATTTGAGTACACTCAAACTTGCTATTAAAGTCAAGAAACTTGTGGGTGTGCTGAAAACTTTTTTAAAAAGACGAGTTTAATAAGGAGTTCAAAACTTTCTTGCACATGCGCAATATAAAGTAAATAGGAAAAAATATATATTTTATTTAAAACGAAGAAATAAGAAGAAGAATTATTTAAAATTCCCTAAAAACTGTTTTGCGTGTTCAAGGTTATTTCTGAAATTTATATGACTATTGACAGCCTTCTCCCCATTTAAATTAATATACATAGTTTCTTTAAATAATATTTTATTTTTATTAATGACTTTATCAACAATCCTAGCATTGTTGAAATCTAAATGTGACCAGTGTCACAGTGGTGTTCCACGAGTGCACTGTGTGTAGGATTTTTAAATTTGCACTGGTATTCATGTTGATAAAGACGTTTTTTTAAAAATGGGTGTAAGAGAAAAATTATGGCTTAATTAACATGAAATTTCTATGTATTTCAAAATATACCTATTTAATATTTAAATATAAAAAGTCATTGCACATCAAGAATGCAGAAAAAGGAACAAATGTTATAAGTGCATTAAATTATTAAGAAATTTTTCGGCTGATTATTAAAATTGTATATTTTTAGTATGTCGTTTTGGCGCCTGTTTCAATCCGACGCCTGAAGCGGTCGCCTCACCGCCTCACCTATCGGGCCGGCCCTGGTAATGTAGTATTGTTTATATTTATATCCATTTAATTTATTAATTCCAACTTTGACATAATTAGCTACACAAAAACAGACTATAGCGCAGGGCAGTAATAATTTTCGTAATATCGCAACGTACCGTAACGTGGAAAGATAAAAATTGGCGATCTTTGGGTTTTTGGCACATTACGGCACAATACGTCACGTTACGGCTTACGTCTGTATGAATTATCACATATGTATGTATGCATTGATTTATTCTTTACGTTACGTTACGGCTTACGCTGTATAAATTCAGCATAAATCTTACAGCGTCAAAATCTTGACTGTAAAGTATTTACAGAGCATACTGAGACATTCTATAAGAATAACTCTGTAGCCAGACTTGTTACAGAGCGCGAGCAGACACGTGACTCGTGCAACCTTGACATGTTTACAATCAGCTGATATGTGTGCGCGTGTCATTTTGACAAGAACAATATCAATTTGATGAAACCAATGTTTGGACTAATAGTAATATTTTACCAGTTCAAAATTAAAATAAGTCAAAACATTGGTCCTGTCAAAGTGGCATTGTTCTTGTCAAAATGACAGGCGCACACACATCAGCTGATTCTAAACACCTCAAGGTTTCTCGAGTCACGTGTCTGCTCGCGCCCTCTAGATGGAGTTACAGAATAGATAATTTTATTACTCTGTAAGCTTTCGTCTTATAGAGCTCTATTGCTCTATAGCTTATAGAGTCTTTAGAGTTACAGACTTACATAGCAAAGTTACAGAATAGCACCACAAATTGATCTTTAATTCTTTACTGCAATGAAAATTTGACTCTAAATGATTTTATGTTTACTTGATACAACCATTTCATTTTTTTTTTCGTTCTGAGGGACTATTAAAATAAAACTATTTTTTCGAAAACTGTATTAAAAGTTGATATTTACATGACAACTATTAACACGCGAAATGATAGTTTTTTGCCGATTGTCATTAAGAGTGCGATTTTTTGACAGCTAAGTCTGTAGAATGTCATTATTAGAACAGTGGGTAATAAGAGCTATTAACATACCTAGAATTGTTATGACTATCATAACTGCCATGGTTTGTTCAATAATTTATAGGTTTTAGAAAATTAAGTCATTAATAAATATTAATTTTTGAAATTCTCTGATTAATGCTACTTTTAAAATGCCATGATAAACAGAACAATTATTTTGGCATTTATGTTATGTCAATATAACAAATATTCAATTTGTGATTTATTCCTTATGTTTGTTATTTTAAAATAAAGTAACCTTGTTAAGAAGGTACACTGACATTGTCTGTAAGTAATAATGAAGAGCATTATACTTTCCTTTGATTTTATTTTCATTTTGTAGACTGTTGGTGACATGTCAGTATGGTAATAATATTACCGTACGGACAGATAGTTATTACTTAGTTACCAGCCTACTTTTGTATATGTAAAGAAGGGTTTAACATCCTGAAACTGGTAAAAATATTTTTTCCATTTTATTTTTGTATTAATAGCTCAATCGAGTTTTGTAAAAATTATACAATGTTCCGTAAGTCCGCGTACATCATGGTTCCTGAATATTTTCATCTATTTCTGGACAGATTGACATTGAATCATATGACATATAAAAGTGACACTACCTAACAAAAATAAAAATTTACCAAATGAATGATAACGTTAATATGACAACGAAATTGAACATTCGCAAATTAATAATAACTATTTTTATATTATTACTTCTATTTGGGCACATTGGCCAATATAAAAATCTTTAATATGAATTGATCTACAGATTGATCAAAAATAACTTAATCAGCTAGCAACAAGAAAATTACTTGAATTTGGTAATGCTGATACAAAAATTTGACACTTCTATTAAATGGAATATTTTCGAACTGCGGTGTATAATGCGGTTACTGGTTGGCAGTACTCCTTTGAAGAACCAGTTTCAAAATACGTATGTTCCTCCCTGAAGAAATGGTAACAATCCGTAAATAAAATCATTCTTTCCCTAACTCACGTCCTTTTATTTCTTTTCTGTATACTCAGATGTAAACAACAATTTATCTTCTTAGCAACGAGTCCGATAGGCAGGTACATCTTTACGACCTAGGCCGGTAGTACATAGCAACGACCTTGACGTCCGGTAGGTATTTCACAATTTACAAATTTGTAATAGTAAATTTTGAAAAAAAAATAAAAGTTTTACCTCATAATATTTTTGTTATGAAACAGTCTAACTCTGTGCAAAGCAGTTATATATACCTTATTCACTGTCTCATTTATGAGAGGCCAAAATTTTGGTTTCTTTGTTACCTTAAGTGGGAGGCGTTTCAAAGGTTTATGGCGACCCTTTGCCTTTTGGTGAGACAGAAAATAAACCTGTCCTGCGCGTCCCTCTTCATCGTCTCGTAAATTTTCTAGGTGTGTGTTTTTAAATGCTCTAGGATTACGGGATTTACCAATAATGAGAATTTTAAGCTTATGATTGCCGTTTGTATTGCTGCAAAGCATAAAGGTAATTTTTTCTTGCTACCTAATTTTATCCGGATGCTGCTATCTCGTCAGCATGAACCAAAGTCTTGTTAGAGAGAAAACGCCAAAATAATTCCAATTCGTCTGAATTATAAATTATATTGTTACCTAACAAATATTTTTATTATCTATTGTTATTCAATTCGGAATCATTCCAAAGCTGTTTCCTTACTGGAAAATTTTACACCCGTTATTTTTAAAGAACGTATTCCAAATCATTGTTGAATTTTTTGGAACCAGCCTCTGCTGGCCATAAGCTGGTTGTTTTTCTCTAAATCGGTATATTTTATTTATTTATTTATTTATTTATTTAATTCGTGCTTTACAGCATTGAATTTTTTTACAAAAATTGGTAACCTTTATATTGAATGTTGAAAGTACATATCATATCTAAATTATTACAATATATTATTTTATTTCTTCTCTCTTCTTCTTTAGCGCCTTGGCCCATGACTCCCCGATACCCAGTTTGTCTAGGACATGGTACGGGCTATATGTATGCCTTGGTAAATAAATAAACTTCATTACCTAACTAAATCAATCATTTTTATTTCATAAAAAATGTTCCAACAAATTTACATAAATTTATCAGGTGCTAAGATAGAGGAACTTAAATTTATAATAGCAAAAGCAATGAGAAGTATTTCGTTTACTCTTGTAATTAAATAAGCTGGAAATGTATTAAATATTTCAAAAATTATACTTGTTCTATGTGAACTCCGTCTTTTGATATTTCACGATTAAGTAAAAATTCAGTTTCTGAGAAGTGAGCTTATTTTTTTTAGAAAGATGGTCTACACAGTTAGATATTGTTGTTAAAATTAGAAATTAAATTCCACTCATGACTCATGTTATATTTGTCAAAAAATAAGTAACAGAAAAGTTGCGTTTGCATAACAGTTCGCGCTACTTCGGCTCGGACTTACTACCCTACACTAATTCATGTTGTTCTATTTTACTAGCGAATACAAATGTATTTATTTAATAACTTTTTGCGTTATATAAAGAATCATTTATTTATATTAATTATACATATACAAAGTGATCAAAACCAACTGATAGGTTCGTGATGAGAGTATTAAGTTGTTTTGTTATTATTTTAGATTATGTTGGTGAATTTTATAAAATTACTAATATCATTGCAGGTTATGTGACTATCAGTTAGTTTTTGGATTGAAATACAGATTTAATACATTCAAGTAGTGATGTGCATATTTCAGAAACTTATTTCTTTGAAAGTTTCATCGAAAATTTCACGTTTCACTATAAATGTCAATGAATGTCAGATAAAATTAAATGAAACTTTGAATGAATTTCATGAAAAATTTCAAGTAAATTCACGTTTGTTAGTAAAATTCTTCTGAATTTTATAAACAACAAAGTATACATCTGCGCATGACTACAGAGGTACACGGCGCATGTACACTGCAGCTTTTAAAATTTCTTGAAATCTGTAGCTTGAAACTTTCAAATGGCACATCACTACTTACAAGTGCATATGGATTTAGATTTTAAAGTATTGGATACATTTATATAGGTTTGTATTAACAAAACAAGGTCAATTTAAGCAGAATTTGTAAATTTATTTGTATCGTCCATGGCACACTTATTCTAGCCATATTAATATAAAACTGATACAAAACTATATACCAGCTCAATACTTTTTCTCAGACTGTTGCTCGTCGTTTCAATAGACAACAATGGTTGTGGTATCAAAAGAATGATAAAAAATTTCTGCCTCAAATACATGCAAATTTGTAATATTTTAAACCTATAAATTAATTATTAAATTTATTCAATTTCTAATTAATATCGATAGCCATGATGGCATATGAACAACTTTTATTTAAATATTTTGTAACAGATGAGAAATGGCTTGGAAGAAATGAATTAATTAAATATTAAATAATAAAATTGCACAAGTTATATGTTAGAACGAATTCTGACATAAAATTCTAAATTTTCAAACATTTGTTTATACTTTTGTTCAAGTATCATCATGACTATCGATATTAATTAGAAATTGAATAAATTTAATAATTAATTTGTGGATCTAAAATTTTACATATTTACATGTATTTGGTGACGTATGTTGCGGATTTTTTTTATCTTTCTATTGATACCATAAACCATAACCATTGCTGTCAGTTGAAACTGGGAGCAACAATCTGAGAAAAACGAACGTGTTAGCAGGCCTATGTTCAGGTTCCAAGTATCAGCTCATATGCATTTAAAAAAAATTGTCATTTAGGCCGTCCACAGTCATTTTACCAAAGTTCAAGACAGGGAAAGAAAAGTTAAAACATTAAATATCTAATAAAGCAAATAACTATTTGTTCCTATTTTTACCTTCCGTCACCTTTAGGTAAGGAAGGTATTGTCTTTGGTAAAAAAATCGGTGGTGAGTGTTTGATGAATAAGCACGTTTTAGAGTCCCTAGAATAAGATTTTACTATGTTTACGATGATGTCTGTCCGTGTGTGTGATTGTGTGAGTGTGTGTGTGAGTGTGTGAGTGTGTGTGTGAGTGTGTGTGTGAGTGTGTGTGTGAGTGTGTGAGTGTGTGTGTGAGTGTGTGTGCGTGCGTGTGTGTGTGTGTATGTATATACGTATGTATGTCTCTCTCTCTCTCTCTCTCTCTCTCTCTCTCTCTCTCTGTGTGTGTGTGTGTGTGTGTGTGTGTGTGTGTGTGTGTGTATGTAACAAAATTTTCGTCTACGATAACTTCCATACTACAATTCTAAAAATTATAATTCTTTCGTATTTCTCTTCGTTACATCCATGTGAAGAGCTGATTAGATTTTGGTTAGAATTGAACAACCGGAAGTACCCTCATTTGAATATTTTAACAGTTTTTCTTGAAAAAACTATGTTAAATATCATTTTTTCACATTTAATGTTATTATAAATATTAAAGAATATTTTATTCTCTATACGATTTGACTGCATTTTATATTTAATATTAAATGGATATAGAGTTAAAAATCTAATGTGGCCAGCACATAACCTCTCGCCAGATATTTTACCTGGTTGTACGCATAAAACGAAAAATATTTTTAAATACAAATACATATATTCATGTCTCACTACAAAACAATTATTTTAATATAAATTATGTACAATACATACATTTTCTTTATATTCAATATCCTGAATTTTTTCTTCTACTTTCCTTTTCTTTTTCTTTTATTCGTCATTTTTTCGCAAATTTCTTTTATATTCTTTTTAGGTATATTCTTCTACGTTGTTGACTTTTTATTTATTTTCATAATCTTCATAATGATAAACAAATATTTTTGGCAGTGGCATACAAATATTTTTGACAGTGACATTTATCTGTGAATTACAAACATTTGAATTTCTTGCCTTGAAGTAGTTTGATCTAAGAATTTTTACATTAAATTATTTTATATGCATTTCTTTATCTCTAAATCTATAGAAGATATAATAATGAATTTATATTTATCGAATAAAGAATTTAACGTTCTTTAATATAAGTATTTACATAAATTTTCGATAAATAATATTTAGATGATTTTTTTCTTGTAACTACCACTTCCGGTTGTCCAATTGTTACCGAAACTGAATCGACTCTTCCCATTATTGTTAGATTGAGGAATCCGTAGTTAAAAATGTCTTAAGTCTTATAGTATTTGAGAAATCGTGGATCCAACATCCACACACACATCCACACACACATACGGACATCATCGTAAAAATGTTATAATCGGATTCTAGGAACCTTAAAACGTGCTTATTCACTAAAATCTGGATATGCGATTTTTAGCATGAATCCAATACCTCTCTTAGCGAGAGGTAAAAAATTATAAAGAAATAAAATTTCATAAAGTAGCCATAGCTATGGAAACAGCTATTATATTAAGAAAATTTTGATTGAAAGATGTCAATGTCAAGTGAAATTGACATAGTGTGTTTTTCTTATAATTTTACTGGAAATATAGGATCTTTTGCTATAAATTTTCTATATCGAATTTGCATAAAAATACATGCAAATGCCGGAAGGTAAAGTACAATAAATATAATCTTTAGCAAGGAACTTTGTGTATGAAATTTGTACAAAATACATAGAACTGACGGAAGGTAATGTGCTGGCCACATAAGATTTTTTTTCAATTACCTTATCTTGTTACAGCGATTGCGGTAGCAGCACTTTTATATCAGTCCGACTTCCCTTCAAAGTAAAGTTGATTACTTGTCAGTCACAACATAATTCATTTATGTCTTAAGACGTGGACATAGTATAAGAAATAGAAAGAAGTGTTCAGTTCATTGTAAGTACACATGTTTTATTGAAATCAAGCAAAATAACTTGTATACATAAATTACTAATTGAGAATTATACCGGTGTCTACTTTTTTATGGACCATATGAAATACCATGGTAAAATTATCATATGGCTGTAATTTCTACTATATTAATTTTAAAACAAAAGTGTAAATACAAAAAAATGTTCAGAATTAAAAAGCACATCTAGTAGGTAAGTCCAAAATGATTATTGTTTCTTTCGTTCGCGAAAAAATGCAAAATATTTATTCTACTCCTGCTCTGCAAATACAATTTTGTGGTTTGTTTTTCATGCTGAAAGCGACACTTTGTATCACGCCTCGATATCCTAGCAACGAATTCTACTTATTAATGTATACGTTTGTTGTCGTCAGGCTGCAACTTTTGTTTTGGTTCGAAAAAGAAACACTCAGTTATTTGGTATACAAATAACTATTTTTTACCTCCCGTCATACCGCAGGTAAGGGCCCCAAAATTCAATGGTGAGTTTTCAGTGAATAAGCACGAATTCGTGTGTGTGTGTGTGTTTGTGTGTGTGTGCGTGTGCGTGCACGTGCGCGTGTGCGTGTGTGTGCGTGTCAGTGAAAACTGTTTCATGTAAAGTATAACTTCCGGTCATTCAATTTTACCCAAAATCTAATAAACTCTTTATATGACTGCAGAAAGCTTAAATACGGAAAATATAAATATTTGAAAGTTTGTGATAAGAGTTATCGTTGGACGACAAAATCATCACACACACACACACATACACACACGCACGCACTTACACACGCACGCACACACACACAACACACACACACACAACACACACACACACACGCACGCACGCACGCTCACACACACGCACGCACGCATGCGCGCACGCGCGCACACACACCTACACCCACACACGTACACAGGCACGCACGAACGCACGCACGCACTCACACCCCCACACCCACATCCCCACACACACATCCACCCACCTACACACACACACACACACAGACCCACACCCACTCCCACATACACCCCCCCCACACACACACACTCCCACTCCCCACACCCCTTACCTTCGGTATGACGGGAGGTAAAAATAACTTATTATTACAGAAAATAATACACTGTATACAGCGAGCAGCGAGTTCACACATTAAGCACCATAATAACTGAATAGAAACTGACACCATAATAACTGAATAGAAACTGACACGGACTTATATGAACATGTCTGTACAGAATACAATAACAATATGAGACTTTGACGCAAGAGTGGAATGTTATAGTGTTAAACTGATTTATCCGATTCTTGCACAAATCACGTATAGGGAATATGTTTTGTATGCTTACTCCGTTAAATTTCATTCGATTTACATTCTTTTTACACCAACTAACACAGCGCAACAAGTACTACGAAACGTAGAACAAATCTCTATTTCGCTGAATTTGGAGTTGACCCCTTTTTGCATGAAGGTCTTCAATTATCGATTTCATTTAATTATTTCTTAATTATTTATTCATATTTTTTTGAAATTGTAAATGTATCTATCGATGTTTAGTGATAAATACACAAATGAAATCAATCATTATTAAAACTTTGTCAGATATCATCTCTCTAACTCAAACAATACAACTGTTTAACATTTTTGTTCTATATCTTATGGCAGTCTGTATAAATGTAGCTAAGAATTACAGCTTTTTTTTCAAACGTCGTAGAAATGGCATTTTTTGTGACTTGATTCACAAGGTAGAAGTTTCCAGCGGCGTAGAAATAAAATAAATTAATAAATATCCATAGAAACTGCATAGAATTAGCGAATAAAAAGAAAAAGTTTGAAAAAAAAAATTAATATGTGTTAAGTGTTTTTGTGTGCCTCGCATGCAATTGTGCAAACTTTTATGCTCGCCACACAAAGTATCACTTTTACTCCTAATAACATAATATGCACTTATTAAATGCGGTTTCTAATTCTGAACATTTTTTCTATTTTTTTTATTTTTTTATTTTTTATTCTACGGGGTCTCGTGGCCGCGTGCCTGAGTGTCAGGTCGCGAATCTGGGGAATCGGGTTCGATCCCGACCGACGCCAAATATTCTGAATTTTAAAAGGCACAAAATTGACCCCTGTGGTGCTCTCTCCACGACAGCAATAAGTGCCCGTGAGGTGACGCCTGGTAAGCGCCCGCACGATGCAAATATTTTATCATTACCGAATCTGTGTACAAGCACACCCAGCAATGGGTTATAAGCCGTGATGATATATTTTATTTATTTTATTTTTCTATTTATTGAATTAGATTAGATTAGATCTATTCTTGCCAAATTGACTTAGAATCTACATATTTTATATATTATACATTTTACATTGATAATACATCATATTAAATCAGCCCCCAGTTTTTTCATGACTTTTTTCATCCAGTCTGTCCTGAACTCAAGTCCGTAAGTCGGCTAACAGAACCTTTTCATTTCTTCCTTCCTTCCTTCCTTCCTTCCTTCCTTCCTTCCTTCCTTCCTTCCTTCCTTCCTTCCTTCCTTCCTTCCTTCCTTCCTTCCTTCCTTCCTTCCTTCCTTCCTTCCTTCCTTCCTTCCTTCCTTCCTTCCTTCCTTCCTTCCTTCCTTCCTTCCTTCCTTCCTTCCTTCCTTCCTTCCTTCCTTCCTTCCTTCCTTCCTTCCTTCCTTCCTTCCTTCCTTCCTTCCTTCCTTCCTTCCTTCCTTCCTTCCTTCCTTCCTTCCTTCCTTCCTTCCTTCCTTCCTTCCTTCCTTCCTTCCTTCCTTCCTTCCTTCCTTCCTTCCTTCCTTCCTTCCTTCCTTCCTTCCTTCCTTCCTTCCTTCCTTCCTTCCTTCCTTCCTTCCTTCCTTCCTTCCTTCCTTCCTTCCTTCCTTCCTTCCTTCCTTCCTTCCTTCCTTCCTTCCTTCCTTCCTTCCTTCCTTCCTTCCTTCCTTCCTTCCTTCCTTCCTTCCTTCCTTCCTTCCTTCCTTCCTTCCTTCCTTCCTTCCTTCCTTCCTTCCTTCCTTCCTTCCTTCCTTCCTTCCTTCCTTCCTTCCTTCCTTCCTTCCTTCCTTCCTTCCTTCCTTCCTTCCTTCCTTCCTTCCTTCCTTCCTTCCTTCCTTCCTTCCTTCCTTCCTTCCTTCCTTCCTTCCTTCCTTCCTTCCTTCCTTCCTTCCTTCCTTCCTTCCTTCCTTCCTTCCTTCCTTCCTTCCTTCCTTCCTTCCTTCCTTCCTTCCTTCCTTCCTTCCTTCCTTCCTTCCTTCCTTCCTTCCTTCCTTCCTTCCTTCCTTCCTTCCTTCCTTCCTTCCTTCCTTCCTTCCTTCCTTCCTTCCTTCCTTCCTTCCTTCCTTCCTTCCTTCCTTCCTTCCTTCCTTCCTTCCTTCCTTCCTTCCTTCCTTCCTTCCTTCCTTCCTTCCTTCCTTCCTTCCTTCCTTCCTTCCTTCCTTCCTTCCTTCCTTCCTTCCTTCCTTCCTTCCTTCCTTCCTTCCTTCCTTCCTTCCTTCCTTCCTTCCTTCCTTCCTTCCTTCCTTCCTTCCTTCCTTCCTTCCTTCCTTCCTTCCTTCCTTCCTTCCTTCCTTCCTTCCTTCCTTCCTTCCTTCCTTCCTTCCTTCCTTCCTTCCTTCCTTCCTTCCTTCCTTCCTTCCTTCCTTCCTTCCTTCCTTCCTTCCTTCCTTCCTTCCTTCCTTCCTTCCTTCCTTCCTTCCTTCCTTCCTTCCTTCCTTCCTTCCTTCCTTCCTTCCTTCCTTCCTTCCTTCCTTCCTTCCTTCCTTCCTTCCTTCCTTCCTTCCTTCCTTCCTTCCTTCCTTCCTTCCTTCCTTCCTTCCTTCCTTCCTTCCTTCCTTCCTTCCTTCCTTCCTTCCTTCCTTCCTTCCTTCCTTCCTTCCTTCCTTCCTTCCTTCCTTCCTTCCTTCCTTCCTTCCTTTTTAAATACTAGTTTATTTATCTTTTTTAATTTTCAATTTTCATTCATATTCAATTTCAAAATTTGAATATGAATGATTACGAGTATGCATGTTTAACTTAATTTTTCCGTTGACCATTTATTAATAAGGTTATGTTAATCAGTCCTATTAATGGATGATTTTTTATTAATAACCGATTTTAACATGTAACCATAAATACCACTTACCGACCATGGCTGAACAATAGTTGTAAAAACTTATGTGTCAAACGTTACTAACCTAATTTTTTTTGGTATGAAGTTAGATTTTTCAAATCAGTATGAAACGGCCAACGGAAAATTATTGTATCTAACCCGTGTGTTAATTTGCGATTAATGATCTTTTAATAATTAACGCTTGAGAGTTGCCCTCATTAACATATTTGACAGTTAAATAATTATTAATTTCATATTAACTTAATTAACACAGAAAATTGCAAACAAAACTCAATATGTCCCAATTTTTCCATGCAAAAGTTAACATGGCCAAATAATTTTTGCAACAATAAGCTACAGTGTGTTCAATAAAATTCCTAACTCGGAGTAGGCTATGAACAGAGAAACGAGTCTGAATATTATTCAATTCAAAAGTCAAGATGTTATAATTGATCTTGAAATGTAATTTTAAGGAGAATAAACAATAAAGAAGGAAGAGTATATTGACATCCGCCGTTTTCTAATTCGTTTCCATTTCTAAAATAAGATTCAAGAAGAAAAACTTTGATTTCTCTATATAATATTTTTGACAATATCTCATGTCAAATTGACGTAATTAAATGTTTTTAAATTGACATACGTTTCTTTCCTCATAGCCTACTCCGAGTTAGGAATTTTTTGAACACACTGTATATGTAAAGATATAAAAGAATCTTGCCAGCTTACTATCGGATATTTTATAAACATTTACTGATTGAATGGAAAAAAAGTAAACTAATTAAAAAATATACATATAGGTATATACATTTGGTAAGTTTTTTGTGTTTTTCTCAAACCTATTTATGTAGGACATGTTAAGACATGTTAAGTTTCGAACGAACACCCTTTACTTGGATGTATTTTTTAAAGTTTTTACTTGATATTTCAGATAAATACGAAATGAAGTTTATTAGTACGAGTAGTTTGTTTATTTTTATTAACAAACTTACTAATGGCAAAAATATTAACTGAAGAAACTGCACGGGAACTTCTTGCTGTTGCGCTTGCCAAAAATAAAGATTTGAAAGTAAATTTTAATTTGAAAGATACGTCTGACGATTCTCTTTCTTCACGTAAAGCTATAAATTTTGAACGTGGCAGCCAGCCAATCGTCGAAATCAATTTCTATAAGAATATGCTTCCGCAGAAACCAGGAAGTGACGATACAAGTGAAACAGAAGTTCAAGATACACGAATGAATCTCAGACAAATACCATCAATGAATCTCAGACAAATACCATCAATGAATCCTCAATCTGATAAAGATACAAGTACACAAACACCACATACATTGTCGGAAATTAGAACTTATTTACCACCTATACCAGACGCACCAGAACCTGCAGCCTATCAAGTGGCGCATCAAAAGAAAAAGAAACCTGAATGTGTAACATATGACGAAATCACGAAACGTGTGGTTCATCACCCATGCTACAACAAATAGAAAGTGAGACCTGGAGATAATGCAATAATAATGGCACAATATATGGGTGGTAAATTATTATTATTATTTTTATTATTATTATTATTATTATTATTATAATTATTATTATTATTATTATAATAATTATTATTATTATTATTATTATTATTATTATTATTATTATTATTATTATTATTATGATTATATAATAGTCTAGTCAAATTACACAAATTCAGATTGGTCGGAATTTTTCCAACCAAACATTCTTATTTGACTGGATTATAAATTATTATTTGAAGAATGCATCTTAAACTCACATTTACTATAGCACGCATTAAAAAAAATCTGAGGAGGCCAGCACTCCAGCACATTACCTTCCGTCAGTTATATGTATTTTATACAAATTCCATACAGAAAGTTTCTAGCAAAAGAACCTAAAATTATAATACATACATACTGTCAACTGTACTTGACACTGACACCTTTCAATCAGAATTTTCTTAATATAGCAGCTGTTTCCAGAGTTATAGCAGTGCTGGCTAATGTATAATATTTAATTGCTTTATAATTTTTTATATATATCCATTTAATATGAAGTATAATATGCATTTAAATCGTATAGAGAATAAAATATTCATTAATATTCATAATAACATTAATAGTGTGTTCCGTAACGCAACTGGTTCGATCAGGTTTACGGTTTTGTGTTCCATAAGTCCTGAAATTGTTTAACGGTTTCTATTTGGCACGCGGTTCCTGAAAAAAGTTAGTAAAAAGTCGAAATAATCCTGGTTTCTCTAGTATTTTCTACCCCCACTACCGCTACTTTTAAACATCATAACAAAAGCAAACGATATACGTCAATGTCAAATTTCTAAACAGCATTAGAGGTATCATTAATAATTATTATAGATGTAAGTATAAAACTATTATTTATATTTGTTATATTGTTGATTGTGTTATTATTATTGGCATTAAATGTAATAAAATGTTTAATTTCGTTGTCATATTCAACGTTAGCATTCATTTGGTTAATATTTATTTTTGTTAGGTTGTGTCAATTTTAAATGTCATATGATTCAATGTCAATCTGTCCCGAAATAGATGAATATGTTCAGGAACCATGATGTACCCGGAATCAAGATACTGGTTTTTTTGGTTGTCTTGCGAAACCTGAAATGTGAAAAAATGATATTTAACATCGTTTCTTTAATAAAACTGTTAAAATCATCAAATGAAGGTTACTTCCGGTTGACCAATTATAACCAAAATCTAATCAGCTCTTCACATGGATGTAACAAAGAGGAATACGAAAGAATTATAATTTTGGCATTAGTATTACAGATCGCATTAGAAAATTTTGACACACACAGACAGACAGACAGACACACACACACACACACACGCACGCACGCACGCACGCACGCACGCACGCACGCACGCACGCACGCACGCACGCACGCACGCAAGCAAGCACGCACGCACGCACGCAAGCACGCACACGCACGCACGCACGCACGCAAGCACGCACGCACGCACGCACACACACACACACGCACGCACGCACGCACGCACGCAGACACACACACACACACACATCATTGTAAAAATTGTAAAATCGTATTCTACGGACACTAAAACGAGCTTATTCATCAAAAACTCACCACCGAATTTTTTGACCAAAGACAATACCTTCCTTGCCTTAAAGTGACGGAAGGTAAATATATGAATGTTAGTATCTGCGCAGTACTAAAGAGAGATATTTAACATTTTCAATAATTATAATTTAGCATCGTAAAAAAATATATAGAGCAATATTTACCCCGGGCGTCTGAGTTGAAAAAGGGGTACAGAGTATACATTTTTTCTCGAGACCCGTAAAATATATCAATTTAAAAAAATCTGATGTGGCCAGCACATTACCTTCCGTCAGTTCTATGTATTTTGTACAAATTTCATACGGAAAATTATTATTTTGTGACGTTTTCTATATACAGTGTAATGTATCTGCAGAAATAAAAGATTAATTATTATTATTATTATTATTATTATTATTATTTCTTGTACATTACCTTTAAAGCAGTTGTATGTATTTTATACAAATTACATACAGAAAGCAAAAGATCCTATATTTCCAGTAAAAATTATAAGACAAACACACTATGTCAATTTCACTTGACACTGACATCTTTCAATCAGAATTTTCTTAATATAGTAGCTGTTTCCATAGCTATGGCTACTTTATGAAATTTAATTTCTTTATAATTTTTACCTTCCGTCACCAGGAAGGTATTGTCTTTGGTCAAAAAAATCGATGATGAGTTTTTAATCAATAAGCACGTTTTAGGGTCCCTAGAATACGAATTTACTATTTTTACGATGATGTCTGTATGGATGTGTGTGTGTGTGGATGTGTGTGTGTGTGTGGATGTGTGTGTGTGTGTGTGTGTAACAAAATTTTCGTCTGCGATAACTCTAATACTACAGTTACAAAAATTATAATTTTTTCGTGTACTTCTTCATTACATCCATATGAAGAGCTGATTAGATTTTGGTTACAATTGGTCAACCGGAAGTACCATCATTTGAAGATTTAAACAGTTTTTCTTGAAAAAACTATGTTAAATATAATTTTTTCACATTTGATGTTATTATAAATATTAAAGAATATTTTATTCTCTATACGATTTGACTGCATTTTATACTTAATATTAAATAGATATAGAGTTAAAAAATTATAAAGAAATTAAATTTCATAAAGTAGCCATAGCTTTGGAAACAGCTACTATATTAAGAAAATTCTGATTGAAAGATGTCAGTGTCAAGTGAAATTGAGATAGTGTGTTTGTCTTATAATTTTTACTGGAAATATAGGATCTTTTGCTTTCTGTATGGAATTTGTATAAAATACATACAACTGCTTTAAGGTAATGTACAAGAAATAATATTAATACATTTTTTATTTCTGCAGATACATTACACTGTATATAGAAAACGTCACAAAATAAAAATTTTCTGTATGAAATGTGCATAAAATACATGCAACTACCGGAAGGTAATGTACAAGAAATAGAATATTTAATTTAGCAAGGAACTTTCCGTATGAAATTTGTACAAAATACATAGAATTGACGGAAGGTAATGTGCTGGACACATCAGATTTTTTAACTCTATATCCATTTAATATTAAGTATAAAATGCAGTCAAATCGTATAGAGAATAAAATATTCTTTAATATTTATAATAACATCAAATGTGAAAAAATTATATTTAACATAGTTTTTTCAAGAAAAACTGTTAAAATCTTCAAATGATGGTACTTCCGGTTGATCAATTGTAACCAAAATCTAATCAGCTCTTCATATGAATGTAACGAAGAAGTACACGAAAAAATTATAATTTTTGTAACTGTAGTATTAGAGTTATCGCAGACGAAAATTTTGTTACACACACACACACATCCACACACACACATCCACACACACACACGCACACACACACACACACACACACACACACACACACACACACACACACACACACACACACACACACACACACACACACACACACACACACACACACACACACACACACACACACACACACACACACACACACACACACACACACACACACACACACACACACACACACACACACACACACACACACACACACACACACACACACACACACACACACACACACACACACACACACACACACACACACACACACACACACACACACACACACACACACACACACACACACACACACACACACACACACACACACACACACACACACACACACACACACACACACACACACACACACACACACACACACACACACACACACACACACACACACACACACACACACACACACACACACACACACACACACACACACACACACACACACACACACACACACACACACACACACACACACACACACACACACACACACACACACACACACACACACACACACACACACACACACACACACACACACACACACACACACACACACACACACACACACACACACACACACACACACACACACACACACACACACACACACACACACACACACACACACACACACACACACACACACACACACACACACACACACACTGTCGAAAATACCCTCTACAGCACTACCCGTACAATAGGGGCACGTAAATAATATATTTAAAGACCGTGTAAGCGACTTTATTAACGAATTTACAATACTATAACACCACACAACACAATACACAGTTCTACGTCTTACCACCTTGCCTACTCTTCATCCTGGAATACCTTGAGAGAGTTTTCAATTTCCTTCTTCAGTGGCACAAAAGCTTCTTGTTGAGCAATTTTAATCAAACGTTTTTCCGCTAGATTAATCTCTTCCGCGGTTAAATCGTTTACTTTCCGGCTTTCAGAATTTCGGCAGTTATGAATAAAGCGAAGTATCCACCCCAGCATACGAACATTCTTCAAATATTTTGAAAAATATGAATAAAATCGCGAACTTTCTTCAACCATCAATAAAGAGTTTGTAGCCTTCTTCTTTCTCTCTATATTCACTTCATTTTCATCCACTATTGGTTTTGTATGTGGCCATGAATTCATTCCTTCATACAGCCACATGGGTCCCTCCCACCATTTAGATGACGTCATTTCTTTAGGGCTACATCCTCTAGACAACAAGTCTGCAGGATTTTTGTCTCCTGGTACATGATTCCAATATTCTGCATCCGTTAGTTGTCTGATTTCCTGAATGCGGTTCCAGACAAAAACTGACCATTCTTCCTTTCGTTTTATCCACGACAATACTGTTGTTGAATCTGACCAGAAATAACTGGTTACAGCAATATTTAAGGCTTTGTTTACTTGAGACCATAATCTAGTTCCAATTGTAGCTGCCATCAACTCTAATCGTGGAATAGTTAACTTCTTTATAGGTGTCACTCTGGCTTTAGCCGCAATCAAATGTACCATTACACCCTTCGAAGTTTCAAGTCTAAGAAACACCGCCGCTGCATATGCCAGACTGCTAGCATCGCAAAACATATGCAGGGTAATTTTCTGATGTTCATTAGCACACAGATTAAACCACCTGGGGATCTGGATTTCTTCCAATAATGGCAATTCTTCCAGCCATTTTCTAAATGCAATTTGAGTCTCTTCATTAACTTCCTGGTCCCAGCCAATTTCCTGTTGCCATAAATTTTGTAGCAGTTTCTTTGGATGTAATGTTACTGGACATGTAAACCCTATTGGGTCAAAAATACGTTGGGTGACAGAAAGAATCTCCCTTTTTGTTATTTTTTTGTCTTCTAAAGGAACATTCTTATAACAGATTGAAAGAGTATCATCTTTCTTGTTCCATGTTAAACCCAAAACATAGGTTATTTCTCCGTTTAGATCGTTGGTGTGCTCCCACCCTCTTAACTCGAATTTTCCTTCGCCCATTACTCTCGTAGCTTCTTCTATAAATGAAACTAACTCTTCTTTACTGCTGAGGCTAGCTACGCAGTTGTCCACGTAGAATGAACGCATTAATTTTTCTATCGTCTTTTCCGAGTAACTGGAAGATGGTTTGCATTTATCTAAACACTGATTAAGATGATGATCTATGGTAGCAGCCAGTATGAAAGGACTGGCAGTAACACCAAAGACGACTCTCTTGTGTCTAAAAACGATCTCTTCGTCATCTTTGGTTCTCCAAAAAAATCTGAGAAATTCTCTGTCTTTCGTGTGAATGCTTATTTGCAGAAACGCCTTCTTAATGTCTGCTATGACACCGAATTGTTCCTTGCGAAATCTTATTAATATTTCAGGTATTAGTTCAATAAGATTCTCACCTTTTTCCAGACAATCATTCAGTGACGGAGAGTTTTGTTCTCGTGCGGATGCATCAAACACTGGGCGAACCTTTGTGGAAGCGCTGTTTTCTTTAATCACAGGTCTATGGGGAAGATAATGTCTACCCCCTTTTTCTTCTTCTTCCGTTACCCTTTCGATGATCCCTTCCCTGCACCATTCGTCAAAAACCTCTTGATATTGTTCATGATATCCACTGTTCTGTAGTTTGGGCAGCATTCGTTCCAGGCGTTTTTTGGTTAAAGCTTCGTTTGTCTGTAAGGGAGGATGGTCTTCCCTCCATGGTAGTCGCACTTCGTACCTCCCATCTTCATTCACCGTTATCGTCTTGCTGAATGTTTCTTTAACCAACTGGTAGGCTGTTTCTCTGCTTGTCTTTTCTTGGGGATCAGTTATTCCCAAAACATCTAATTCCCATAAATCTTTGATGGTCCTCGTGTTGTTATATAATGACGTAACAATCATATTTGTATCACATCGTGTCGGCGTGTTCGTGGTTTTTCCCATCAACACCCAACCCAGTAACGTATGCACTGCCACAAGTCCACATTCTAGTATTTGTCTCTTTCCTGTGAACAGTTTTCCGGCTACGTCCGCTCCAATCAGTAATTCAATCGGTTCATCTCCTTTGTTGTCAGTCAAAACGATCCCACGTATTTTTAGCTGACTTGTCCAAACACCCTCGTGAATGGCAGAGATATTATTGCAAATAACCGGCTGGTCCATTACTTCAAACTTACACGCATAGTCATCCGCTAGACTGGCAATACGTATGTCATAACAATTGTGCGTCTGCTCACCTGTTTGGGCTCCACCGAATAGCGTATGTATCATGTTTTGTGAACGCTTCACCGGATAGTTCAAATCACGAGCGGTAGTAGTTAGGATATATGATCTCTGGGATCCACTGTCAAAAAGAGCTCTGACTATTCGAGAACCTCTATCATTATACATTCGGACTCGCAGTGTTTGTAAAAAAACATTTGTAACAGTTGGATTTGCCAAATTAGACAACGACGATTTGGTCCTTTCGTTTTCCCGAACATCATCTGTCTTCTTTACGCTGTTATGGTTTTCACTGTTTTCTCGCATCCGACATTTATTCAAGTCGGGACATAAAATTATTATGTGGTCTTTACTGCACAGTAAACACTTCAGGCGTCCTGGGCACTTTTTTCTTTGATGCCCAAGTTTCGCACAGCGATAACACCCCTTTTTCCGGGAGAGAACTTGTCTTTTCTCGTCCAGAGACATCTTTTGCGCTTTGAAACAATTCTCGGAACCGTGACTTCCTTCACAGAAAATACATTTGTTCGCATTATAATTTATCAAGCCTGCAGCGGTAGGTACTTGCTGGTGCGTTGGCTTTTTGGCTCTTTTTTCTTTATCACTTGCTAAATTGAAACCTTCAGTAGCTAACGTGATCCTCTGGTCAGCCTCTACTTCATTTTTAATGAAGTTCATGAGATTATTTAGCCGACTGCTTTCACCATCAACTTTAGTTTTCCCACCCGGGGCCGCCACTGTAGTTTGAGAAAAGGGTATTGACCTCTGCCAAATCCGAAGTAATTCTTCCGGTAGGGCCGATTCAATGAGAGGGAACAACATTGCTTCATATTTTTCCGTCGTCACTCCTAACGTTTCTAACGCCCTAAGCTGCGTCTCTAGCTTATCATAAAGGACCGATAAACCTGGCCTTTCTTGTGTCAACGTATTTTGCAGCACGAGTTTGAGCAGCTCCCTGACATATACTTCTATTAAAAGTTCCTCACGTCCAAAACGAGCTTTCAATGAGTCCACAGCCTTTTGATAATTTTCACGTGAAAGTGGAAAACTATCTACTAGTTCCCGAGCTCTCGTACCAGCGGTGGTGGCTTGTTGTAAGTACTGAAACTTATCTTCATCCATGATCGAGGGATCTTCGTGTATCTTTAGAAATTGGGTCCAAAATGGAAGCCAATCCTTAATATCTCCTCCAAACTTTTTAATTTCCAACATGGGTAATTTGAATTTTCTAATTAACATGTCATTCTGACTGCTAACCGCCGGAACAACTGGTTCCACCAACGGTTTTTCTAAAAGTTTAGAAACTTTTGACTTTACCTTTTGAAACTGGGTTTCGTATCCATCGCTATCTTGGATTTCCTGTACCAACTCGTCTTCATTCTCCGACTCTTCTACTAAACGGTCATAAATTTCCTTATCCAGTTTCTTTATAACCTCGTGTTTTTCCTGCAGAAGGTTCCACTTGATTTCGAGTTCGTCGACATTCACTTCTGGCTTGGCTGCTAGCTTCAGTATGGCATTCGCGGTGGTTGTGAACACAGTTCGGACAGCCTTCCGTGATTTTCTTGCTTGCTTCATCATGAACTCTTGTTGTCAAACGATTTAACTTTATCTAAACACGAATTCTTGCACTCTTGCGAAGCACAACCGTTTTAAAATTGTTTTGTACACTTCGTTTTAAAAACTGTCCGAAATGTTATCAAAACTTATTTCCGTTCAACGTAAAACTAAATATTCTGAAGTTGTTTCCGTATACGTTTATATTATCAAAACTACTTTCCACTCGCGGCTGGCGACTACGCCCAAATACAGCAAAATGGCTGACGCCGGTGGTTCACAGCACACACAAAGAAACTCACACGATCGTCCTGTTACCGGTCGCCAAATGTCGAAAATACCCTCTACAGCACTACCCGTACAATAGGGGCACGTAAATAATATATTTAAAGACCGTGTAAGCGACTTTATTAACGAATTTACAATACTATAACACCACACAACACAATACACAGTTCTACGTCTTACCACCTTGCCTACTCCTCGGCAACTACAACTCTGCTCAGCAACAGTGCTGCCACTCACTTTACCAACGAACAACAATATATAGTTCGGGCAAGCAAAAATGAATACATATAGTTCAACCTACTTAAATGTAAAAAACAAAATATGTCTAAATCCCAACACACACACACACACACACACACACACACACACACACACACACACACACACACACACACACACACACACACACACACACACACACACACACACACACACACACACACACACACACACACACACACACACACACACACACACACATACAGACATCATCGTAAAAATAGTAAATTCGTATTCTAGGGACCCTAAAACGTGCTTATTGATTAAAAACTCATCATCGAATTTTTTGACCAAAGACAATACCTTCCTTACCTAAAGGTGACGGAAGGTAATAAAAAAATGTATTTAGTCAAAGAATGTATTTAGGTCTGAATTGTGTTAGATTTTCCATTTCTTGGTTATTATACTAAATTTTTTTTGTTAAAATAGCTTATCTTTCAATGAAAATTTGACTGTGATAAATATAAAAACTTAAAATTTCAACACAACCCAAACATAGATTTGACTTTGAAAAATACATTATAATTTTCAAATTTGTTTTATTACGCCAAAGAAGAAAAAATCTGTGTAATAATCTGAACCTCTGTATACTGTATTTTCGTAGCAAAATGCTTGTCATACAGTGTCGCCGTGCAGTGGTCTTAAATGCAACTTCGATGAACATCCGGTCACTATAAGTTTGCAGTCAGAAATTAACATAGGTAATCGATAAGCTTGTTAGTGAAGTATAATGGCAAATGCGAGTGCAAATGTTTCCCAGAATTTTGGTTCGGCATGTCTACATTTACGCATAGATTAGAAGCTTCGTTAGAAGCGTTATACTTGAAAACTGCAAGAGATGCTTCCTTCGGATAAAATATTTTTCTTTTCATTTAATAATTAATTTATTTTGACATTTTACTTACAGTTACTTACAATAATTTGTTATGAAACTACAAATAAATACTTCGCATTTTTATTTAAAAGAGTGTTTTACTGTTTAATGTAAATATTTTATTATTCTAATTTCAGTAATATTCCACGAGTAATGTCAGGTAATGACAACTAAAATGAAAGTTATTTATCTGACACTGTTTTTGATAAAAAACAGTTGTACAAAATTCAATTTGTGTGCGCGAAATAGTAAAAAATCATTAATTTTTAAAAATATATAATGTAATTTTATCAAATTTGGTATCCATGAGTGTTCCGTCCGATATGTCCATTTCAATGTATCTACCTAAACATCAAAAGTAGCACTTCTGGTGTTATGTCAAAATTTTATTTTTTCTAATCCTATGCTTTAATATACCTATTATGTATGTGTCGTTTGTATATGAATGTTACTCACTACGATACAGATTTTCATTTCGATGCAGATTATCATTATGATACAAATTCTTTTTCATTTCGATACAAATTTTCATTTTAATACAGATTTTCTTTTCATTTCGATACATATTATCACTATGATACAGATGAATTTTATAACCAATTTATTGGTTTATAGTTTACCTTTTTAAAATATTATGAATAATCGTAAGAAAAGTAGTGTATGCAACTCATGTATAATGATTATTAATACACTCGCATGAATTACGGCTCGCATGAATTACGGCACGAGCCATGGCTACTTCATGTAATAATAACTATCATTATAAACTCGTTGCATAATATACTATTTTTATATTTATCATAGTGAAATTTTCGTTCAAAAATAAACTATTTTGACCGTTTTTTTACTGTAATAAACAAAAAAAAAAAATGAAAATTTGATACAACCCAAATTTAGATACATTGTTAGAGTACATGAAATTTTTTAGTTGAAATAGATATCTTTAATGGGCCCAGAGAAAAAACGCATTTTCTGTATACCTACCTAGTTTTTCAACTCTACTGCTATTAATTGTAGTAGGTAATTTCTTTTATATACCCCCCTTATTCCGATCCCGGAGCGCACCAGTAGCACAAAGTGTAAATATTGCTCTTATTTGAATACTTACATTAAACGCAGTAGCAATTTAAATACTTAACGGCAAAAGTACAATGTTTGAATTTATGGAAATTTACACTGACGTCCAAGATGTTTTAGCCGATGACAGAACTGCATGGAAAGGTAAATTTTTTAAATATTTTTCTCATTTAATTATAAAAATATATTTACTTAGGTACATCAATAGTGCTATTCTGTACCGTTCTATAAGCTCTGTAAGTAACCAACGTTACAGTATGTAAGAAAATTGTTATTCTGTAACCAAGTTACAGTACTGTAAGCGCTACAGAGTTGTATAAATTTCTATAATGCTGGATTTATACAGCGTAAGCCGTAACGTAACGTACCGTGGCGTATTGTAACGTATCGTAACGCGTGATTTTTCTAGGCTATTTTTTACAGAACTTTTACGGTACATTTTCGAAAAAAGTAAACTAATGCTCTGCCGATACAAGTGTAGTGTACATCAGATTTGTATTTATCAGGTTCGTTAGTTAATTCGCAATGCAATATATTTCATATATATTTCCATTTAATATATTAATCCAAACTTTGACACATGACACAAGTCACTTATGTAAGTCAGAGTCACACAAGAGAGACTATTCGTAATGTACAGGGCCGGGCCGATGCCTTGTGGCGCCTCAGGCAAGTTTCAAAACGGCGCCTTTTATTTTTTTTAAAAAAAGGAACTCATATTGTTATTGATTAACAATAGAAGCAAAAACGAAAATTGTATTGAGCAAAAAAAAATCTCATCTATTTTGAAATACCATATTCAAGTTAATATGGCAACCAGGGCCGCTCTGTGGGTATAAGGCGCCTTTGTGTTATGTTATATTTTAGTGCCCCTTCCCCCTAATAATGTAAAATTTGCAAATTAAAGTTTAAACTATCTTTTTGTTCTTCAAAAATGCTAGATTTAATATATTGATGAAATTTTCCTAGATTCCTTCTTTATAACAGATTTCAGGATTTATGTGCATTTGATTCTTCGCAAAATGATAGTAGGTATTTAAATATAGGATTCATTGTGGGATCCATTCATGTAATCAATATTCGTGAGTTCAATATATTCATTATTGTAACCAATATTTTCATATTTATTATTTCAATATAACAATGCTAGACTAATAACGAACCGATCGGTACGATAATTATTTTACTGATAACTAGAGCTCTAATGCAAACAAATTAAAAAATATATTTTCACTTCTATCACGTTAGTTAATTTATAAGTTTTATAGTAATTTTGTCTTTACGAATAAGAGCATTTTATAAAAATTTACTAGTATTTACTTTACTGTCTTGAAACAGCGCCCCTCAAAATCTAGGCGCCTTTGGGCAGGACACAACCTACCCACCCGTACGGAGCGGCCCTGATGACAACGGGTGTCAGAGAAAAATTATGGCTTAATTAACATGAAATTTCTATGTATTTCAAAATATACCTACTTAATATTTAAATATAAAAAGTCATTGCACATCAAGAATGCAGAAAAAGGAACAAATGTTATAAGTGCATAAATTATTAAGGAATTTTTCGGCTGTTTATTAAAATTGTATATTTTTAGTATGTCGTTTTGGCGCCTGTTTCTATCCGGTGCCTGAGGCGGTCGTCTCACCGCCTCACCTATCGGACCGGCCCTGGTAATGTAGTATTGTTTATATTTATATCCATTTAATTTATTAATTCCAACTTTGACTTACTTAGCTACACAAAAACAGACTATAGCGCAGTGCAGTAATAATTTTCGTAATATCGCAACGTACCATAATGTGCCGTAACGTAGAAAGACAAAAGTTGGCGATCTTTGGGTTTTTGACACATTACGGCACGGTACGTCACGTTACGGCTTACGGCTTACGTCTGTATGAATTATCACATATGTATGCATTGATTTATTCTTTACGCTACGCTACGTTATGGCTTACGCTGTATAAATTCAGCATAAATCTTACAGCGCCAAAATCTTGACTGTAAAGTATTTAGCATTCAAATCAAATTATCAAATTATAAAGTTGTCCGATGTGACAGAAAATTTTCAAATGTAGATCGCTCAAAAGGCGGTGGAGTATTAATTGGATTAAGGGATCATATTTCTTTCAAAATTTTAGATACCCCTAATTTATCAAATATTTCACCACTAATCGATATTATTATTTGTAGATGTTTTTTCAATAATTCAGCAATCTTAATAAGTGTAATATATATTCCTCCTGATTTAAGTAACAATGAAATTGTTATATTTTTAGATGCACTAATACCGATTCTTCTTCATGAAAAGTTTATACTGGTAGGTGATTTCAACCTAACTAATCTGTATAACTTTTCTATTAATTGTATCAAATCAGTGTCCTTTAGAAATTTCTGCAGTGTTCTTGATATTGAGCAATATAACACAATTGAAAATACTAATGGTAAGAAACTAGATTTAATATTATCAAATTTTTGTGATGATATCAATATAAATAGGACTAATTTTCCAATGGTTGGTGAGGATAAACATCATCCTGCCTTATCTTTTGAATTTAATCTCCCAAATCGTTTAAGAATAATTAATTTTTCATCTGCTGGTAATGAACGTTACAATTTCAAGAAAGCAAACTTTTTAAAATTATATGACGATATCTGTAACACAGACTGGTCATGCCTGAACCATTATCAATGTGTTGAAGATGCTCTGAATAAATTCTATTCTATGTTGTATGCTATACTTGATGACTCAGTACCTAAGTATAAATTTAAAATTTCTAAATACCCCCCCCCCTGGTTCACTTCTGAAATTAAATATAGCCTTTCAACTAAAGAATATTATAGACGTAAATGGTTGAAAACAAATAATGCGTATTATTTTTGTGAATTTAAAAGACTGAGGCTTTTAGTAAAATCGCAGATTAAGAACGCTTACAACTGTTACGTTAGTAATGTAGAGCAAAATGTAAAATCTAACCCTAATGAGCTATGGAAATATGTTAATTTAAAGCAAGGTACAACTCGTATACCAGGTATTCTTCATGATGACAGCCGTGAATATGATTCCCCACAGGATATAGTCAATGCATTTGCTTTTTCTTTTCTAGTTTCTTCGCACAAAGTTCATTTGACAATTATATAGAAGAACATTATAATTCTCAGCCTTTCAATTTTCTTAATGTTAGTGAAGAAGAACTTCGTGCTTTGATGTCATCCTTTTCAACTAAATGTACTGCTGGAGAAGATCAAATTCCCAGTTTCTTTATTAAAGACTGTCGATTAATACTTGGGAAACCACTCTGTGCCATTATAAGTCTAGCAATTAACACTTGCACGTTTCCTGAACGTTGGAAAAAAACCAGAATAACACCAGTTTTCAAAAAAGGTGATAAGTCTTGCATTAATAACTATAGACCAATTTCAATTTTGAATAACTTTGCTAAGCTACTCGAGATGGTAATGTACAAGAATATTTATACTAATACTCGTACTTTAATTACTCCAGATCAACATGGTTTTATGGTTGGAAGATCGACTACCACTAATCTTGCATCTTTTTCACAATACGTTTGTGAGGTGTTGGATGAAAGAGGTCAAGTAGACACTGTTTACACCGATTTAACACGTGCCTTTGACTCCATTGACCACAATCACTTGCTACATAAAATAAGTAATTTTGGCGCAGCTCCCTCTGTAATCTTATCTACATAATCGCACATGTTGTGTTTGCTATAATGGTTTTGAATCTTTCAAGTTTGTTGCGAATTCAGGGTACCGCAAGGATCCAACTTAGGACCGCTGTTATTTATTTTGTTCGTAAATGAACTCATTTCATCATTTAACTGTAATATGCTTGCCTATGCTGATGACATCAAATTATATTTAAATATCAGTACTCCAGCTGATACAATTCAATTGCAAACCAATATAAATTTAATGGTAAACTGGTGTATTAAAAACAAATTAAAACTAAATATCGACAAATATTGCATAGTACCGTATACACGTAAAAAGAACGCATTGCAGGTGGAATACAATATGCAGAATAATTTGTTATCAAAAAAAAATTCTATAAAAGATCTAGGAGTTACTTTCTGTAGCAATTTCGTTTTCACAGATCATATTAATAATACTTGCAAATCGGCTAGTAAGACACTTGGGTTTCTTATGAGAATTTCTAATATGTTTACTGATATCAATGTTCTAAAGACCTTATATATAGCATTCATAATGAGCAAATTTGAGTATGCTTGTTTAATTTGGTATCCATTTTTTAATTATCAAAGTCTAGTTCTTGATCAAATTCATCGTAGATTTTTAAAATATCTCTCATTTAAACAAGATAGGTTCTATCCAGTAAGAGGTACAGACCAGGATTCTCTATTACAACGTCATTCTATGCAGTCCCTGATCGAGAGGAGAGAATGGTCCTGTGCTCGATTTCTCAATCGCTTGGTAACCAACAAAGTGGATGCATCATATCTCCTGTCCCGGGTGTCATTCCACGTACCCCGACTGCAGTCCAGATATGCCAGGCCCTACCATCTGCCGACTTCACGCGCAGACATACTCAAACGTTCTCCAATTTATATTGCTTCCCGTGCAGCCAATCTTTTGTACCCAGATATGTTTATTTAAAATATTATTTTGTAATTTTCAATACATATATTGTTATTTGTTTACATTATATTTTGTCCTGTTATCGGATTACTGTTGGGCAATAAATTATTATTATTGTTATTGCCCGTGAGGTGACGCCTGGTAAGCGCCCGCACGGTGCAAATA
>OY720465.1:22507267-22634767 GCA_963082715.1 Harpalus rubripes
ATCGTAGCATAGTGGTAGCGTGCGAGCTTTTTGTTCCAAAGATTGTGGGTTCAAACCCCCAGTACACTTTTATTTATTTTAAATTTTTATTTTTTCAATTTATTTTTGTGTTTTTATTTGTTTTAATATTTTTTATTTGTTTTGTTTATTTTTATTTGTTTCTATTTATTTTAATTGAACAAGAAAAAACAGTAAAACTACAATAAATAGAAACAAATAAAAATAAATAAAAACAAATAAAAAATATTAAAACAAATAAAAACAAAAATAAATTGAAAAAATTAAAAAAATAAAGAAGTGTGCTGGGGGTTTGAACCCACAATCTTTGGAACAAGAAGCTAGCACGCTACCACTATGATACAATCACTTTCATGTTAAGTTTTCTTTTATAGAATATAATAAATATCACATTAAAATTGCCATAACATTTTTTTATTTTACTTAATTATTTTTAATTAATTTTAAACAATTTGTTATTAATATGATGCAATAAGTGTTCCCAAACATGTGTTTTACTGCAATAAGTTTTATTGGGGGGCAAATATTCAAATTATTCTTATTTCCCATGTTAAATGCCTATGTAACGGGTTTCGAGCGCCACCCGGTATAGAATAAACACTTCCAAGACCTGTGCATAATATTAAAATATATATTTTTTTATAAAATTATAACAAATACATGATAATTATTACAAATACAATGAATATACACGTAATATATTATTTGAATCAGATTCAAAGTCCCGCTCCTCATTATTTCCCCCTTCAACCCGAGCAGGTTGGAACGAAAATCAGCGAAGTGTCGCTACTGCATATTCTCTATACTGTGGTTATAGTGTTAAACTGATTTATCCGATTCTTGCACAAATCACGTATAGGGAATATGTTTTGTATGCTTACTCCGTTAAATTTCATTCGATTTACATTCTTTTTACACCAACTAACACAGCGCAACAAGTACTACGAAACGTAGAACAAATCTCTATGTCGCTGAATTTGGAGTTGCCCACTCTTTGCATCAAGGTCTTCAATTATCGATTTCATCTAATTATTTCTTAAATAATTATTTATATTTTTTTGAAATATTAAATGTATCCATCCATGTTTAGTGATAAATACATAAATGAAATCAATCATTATTAAAACTTTGTCAGATAATCATTTCTCTATCTCAAACAATGCAACTGTTTAACATTTCTGTATAAATGTGTTTGTTTGTGGGCGAGTGCGTGCGCGCGCGCGCGTGTGTGTGTGTGTGCGTGTACGTGTGTGTGTGTATCTTATGGCAGTCGGTATAAATGTAGCTAAAAATTACAGCTTTTTTAAAAAAACGTCGTAGAAATGGCATTTTTTGTGACTTTTTTCTATTTATTGAATTAGATTAGAATTATTTTTGCCAAATTGGCTTAGAATTTACATATTTTATAAATTATTTTACATTGATTATTTCATTCATAAATTTATAAGCCAATCCAAATTCAGGATTCAACCTAGTTACCAAGTTTCATTTCGACAAAACAACGTCACAAAAAAAAATTCGCACCCTTTAAGCCAATAAGATGTATTATTGCAAGTAAGTGAGTTTTGATGACGTTTTAGAAACATATTGTTTACATACCTGTCAACGTGTGCATGTATTCAGTGTTATCAGTTTTTATGAAAAAAGAGTCGATCCAGACAGGGACAGGAATCTATTTAAAACGTTGAAAAAGCAAACTTAAATAAACACCTCAAAACAATAAAAATTAAAAGATTTTTGTCAAGAAAAGAAATATCTAAATGATTACCTGATTTGTATTTTGGAAATAATCATCCGAATACCATTCTAGGTTAAATTTTATCCTAGAAAAATTTTCCGATTGCTTTACTCGAGCCTGTTGCCAATTTAGCTCGTGACATATTGATCAAAAATTACTCGTTTAACAACTCGTGATTTTTTTGTCAATGCCACACAATAAATTGCTAGGCAACCAGCTCTCGTAACAATCTAAAAAAAATCCGGCAAAAATTTACCACTCATGGTATTATATATGAAATCAATATTTGTTGTTTCTCTCATTACCACATCTTGATATTTTTCTTTTCGTCCAGCAAATACCGTGGTATTGACGTTGTTTGGATTGATTTGTCCGGTTTATTGTAATTCGAATTGTGGATCTTACATTGTTGTTTTGCTGTTGTCTGTCCCAATCTCTCGGATATAACTCGCTTTTTCTATTTATACTTTTGTTCAAAAATTAATGTGTGATACATGTTTTCGCCTTGAATCTTGTAATACGAACCGAGTGGCATGGTCATTTTCAAGAAAATTATAACAAGTCCTGTACAAATTTAATTTTAAAAATTAAGTTCTATTCAAAAGTTAACATGTCCTCTGGAAATAGGTTATGTTAATGTATAGAAAATCATTCATTAATCACTCCTATTAATGGATGATTTTTATTAATAACCGATTTTAACATGTAACCATAAATACCACATATATCTACCATGGCTGAACAATAGTTGTAAAAACTTATGTCAAACGTTACTAACCTAATTTTTTTGTCATGGTATGAAATTAGATTTTTCAAATCAGTATGATCTTAATAAATAACACGTGAGAGTAGCGAGCACGTAAAAATGTCTCTATCATTAATTGGCCTTATTAAGATATTTGACAGTTAAATAATCACCAACTTAAGGTACATTCACAAATGAAAATTAGGTTTAGATTTATGGTTTATACTTTAGATTTAAAAACTTTGGCAGCATATTATGTAATGACTCCATTCACACTTCAGAATTTAGGGTCTCTAAATCCAAATCATAAAGCTAAACATTACAATGCAAGGTCCAAACTTTAGGTTTATGACGTCACAAGCTTCACCAATGAGAACGAGTCTGAAACTGAAATGATATAGATATATACACCCATCTTTATTTATTATCCACTTGGAGGATTCGGCTTTCTAAACAAATGCGAGAAGAACATGGAGACTGTCATAACTTAATTGCTTAAATATAACCAATAATGCCAAGCGAATGACAGTTTCACGGCGCACATGTGTCTTGTTGAGTACTGCTCTACCGATATTTTAATCTTGTTTTTGAAGCAATTACATAGATGTCTGTACATATCAAAACTAATTTTCAGGTAATTTAAACTCACATTTAAAACCATAAACCTAATTTTCATTTGTGAATGCACCTTTAGTATCAAATATTTACTGATTGAACGGAAAAACAGTAAAATAATTAAAATATACATAATGGTAGGGACTTAGTAAGTTTTTTGTATTTTTCTCAACCTGTTTATGTTGGACATGTTAAGTTTCGAACGAACACTCCTTACTTGAATGTATTTTTTAAAGTTTTTACACAGAATTATATGATATTTCAGATAAATACGAAATGAAGTTTTTATTAGTACGAGTAGTTTGTTTATTTTTATTAACAAACTTACTAATGGCAGAAATATTAACTGAAGAAACTGCGAGGGAACTTCTTGCTGTTGTGCTTGCAAAAAATAAAGATTTGAAAGTAAATTTTAATTTGAAAGATACGTCTGACGATTCTGTTTCTTCACGTAAAGTTATAAATTTTGAACGTGGCAGCCAGCCAATCGTCGAAATCAATTTCTATAAGAATATGCTTCTGCAGAAACCAGGAAGTGACGACACAAGTGAAAGAGAAGATCATGGAACACCAATGAATCTCAGACAAATACCATCAATGAATCTCAGACAATTACCATCAATGAAACCTAATTCTGATAAAGATACAAGTACACAAACACCACATACATTGTCGGAAATTAAAACTTATTTACCACCTATACCAGACGCACCAGAACCTGCACCCTATCAAGTGGCGCATCAAAAGAAAAAGGTACCTGAATGTGTATTTTATGACGTAATCACGAAACGTGTATTTCATCGCCCATGCCCCTACAAGTAGAAAGTGAGACCTGGAGATAATGCAATAATAATGGCACAATATAAGGTGGTAAATTATTATTATATAATAGTCTAGTCAAATTACACAAATTCAGATTGGCCGGAATTTTTTGAACCAAACATTCTTATTTGACTTGAGTATAAATTATTATTTGAAGAATGCATCTTAAACTCACATTTACTATAGCATTCATTAAAAAAATCTCAGGTGGCCAGCACATTACCTTCTGTCAGTTCAGGCACCGGACAGCTAAATGAATGTGCCAAAACACTGTCATAGTTCCAGGAAGCAAACTGTAGAGGCGCGACAGTGCATAAATTTTAAGAAAATGGATTAAGTCACCTTTGAGTTCAAAACATTTTGCAATATTTTGAATTGTAAAGTCATTACTCATGTCATTGAACGTACGATGTAACATCTTTAATTATTTGGTAATCCAATTTGTAATAGTTTATAGATTTAGTTTAGTGATTTATTTCGTGATTTCTCCAGTTTTAAAGTGTATTAACTGTGTTTAATTTTTATGTAATACGGAATTGAAATTCAATAAGCTGATGAACATTGGTTGTGCTGTTTGATATAAAGTGCAGTGCAGTGCAGAGAAGCAAATAGACGTTTACTTTTATATTTAATGATGAAATGTGGTACCATTTCCAATATCCTTTTATCTTACATATAAACAAAAATTAAAATAGAAGTGTATGTCTATCTGACAAGTAATTTTAAATTTATTTAGACATGAATTTATAGTTATTGTATTGTGATTATTTAAAATATATGTATGTACTTATATTCAATTTTCTTATTGTCTTTTATTTTAAAAATTCAAAATTTCAATTTATCTATACATGACATGTCTCCTATGTCACAAACTACCAAGCCGACCAAGCCATCACAGTGTGTGTTAGTTCATGGAAGCAATCTGTAGATGTCACTATTTTATATTTCGAAAAATACATTAGCTGTCCTATCTGTAGTTGAGGTGATCCGTGTGTCAGTTATGTATTTTATACAAAATCCATACAGAAAGTTCCTAGCAAAAGAACCTAAAATTATAACACATACATACTGTCAACTGTACTTGACACTGACACCTTTCAATCAGAATTTTCTTAATATAGCAGAGGTTTCCAGAGTTATAGCATTGCTGGCTAATATATAATATTTAATTTCTTTATAATTTTGTAACTCTATATCCATTTAATATAAAGTATAAAATGCATTTAAATCGTATAGGGAATAAAATATTCATTAATATTTATAATAACATCAATAGTATGTTCCGTAACCCAACCGGTTCGATCAGGTTTACGGTTTTGTGTTCCATAAGTCCTGAAATTATTTATCGGTTTCTATTTGGAACGCGGTTCCTGAAAAAAGTTGGTAAAAAGTCGTACCACGGCAACCACGAAATAATCCTGGATTCTATGGTATTTTTACCCCCACTCCGCTACTTTCAAACATCATCATAACAAAAGAAAACGATATACGTCAATGTCAAATTTCTAAACCGCATTAGTGGTGTTACTAATAATTATTATAGATGTAAGTATAAAACTATTATTTATATTTGTTATATTGTTGATTGTGTTATTATTATTGGCATTAAATGTAATAAAATGTTTAATTTCGTTGTCATATTCAACGTTAGCATTCATTATTATTATTATTATTATTATTATTATTATTATTATTATTATTATTATTATTATTATTATTATTATTATTATTATTATTATTATTATTATTATTATTATTATTATTATTATTATTATTATTATTATTATTATTATTATTATTATTATTATTATTATTATTATTATTATTATTATTATTATTATTATTATTATTATTATTATTATTATTATTATTATTATTATTATTATTATTATTATTATTATTATTATTATTATTATTATTATTATTATTATTATTATTATTATTATTATTATTATTATTATTATTATTATTATTATTATTATTATTATTATTATTATTATTATTATTATTATTATTATTATTATTATTATTATTATTATTATTATTATTATTATTATTATTATTATTATTATTATTATTATTATTATTATTATTATTATTATTATTATTATTATTATTATTATTATTATTATTATTATTATTATTATTATTATTATTATTATTATTATTATTATTATTATTATTATTATTATTATTATTATTATTATTATTATTATTATTATTATTATTATTATTATTATTATTATTATTATTATTATTATTATTATTATTATTATTATTATTATTATTATTATTATTATTATTATTATTATTATTATTATTATTATTATTATTATTATTATTATTATTATTATTATTATTATTATTATTATTATTATTATTATTATTATTATTATTATTATTATTATTATTATTATTATTATTATTATTATTATTATTATTATTATTATTATTATTATTATTATTATTATTATTATTATTATTATTATTATTATTATTATTATTATTATTATTATTATTATTATTATTATTATTATTATTATTATTATTATTATTATTATTATTATTATTATTATTATTATTATTATTATTATTATTATTATTATTATTATTATTATTATTATTATTATTATTATTATTATTATTATTATTATTATTATTATTATTATTATTATTATTATTATTATTATTATTATTATTATTATTATTATTATTATTATTATTATTATTATTATTATTATTATTATTATTATTATTATTATTATTATTATTATTATTATTATTATTATTATTATTATTATTATTATTATTATTATTATTATTATTATTATTATTATTATTATTATTATTATTATTATTATTATTATTATTATTATTATTATTATTATTATTATTATTATTATTATTATTATTATTATTATTATTATTATTATTATTATTATTATTATTATTATTATTATTATTATTATTATTATTATTATTATTATTATTATTATTATTATTATTATTATTATTATTATTATTATTATTATTATTATTATTATTATTATTATTATTATTATTATTATTATTATTATTATTATTATTATTATTATTATTATTATTATTATTATTATTATTATTATTATTATTATTATTATTATTATTATTATTATTATTATTATTATTATTATTATTATTATTATTATTATTATTATTATTATTATTATTATTATTATTATTATTATTATTATTATTATTATTATTATTATTATTATTATTATTATTATTATTATTATTATTATTATTATTATTATTATTATTATTATTATTATTATTATTATTATTATTATTATTATTATTATTATTATTATTATTATTATTATTATTATTATTATTATTATTATTATTATTATTATTATTATTATTATTATTATTATTATTATTATTATTATTATTATTATTATTATTATTATTATTATTATTATTATTATTATTATTATTATTATTATTATTATTATTATTATTATTATTATTATTATTATTATTATTATTATTATTATTATTATTATTATTATTATTATTATTATTATTATTATTATTATTATTATTATTATTATTATTATTATTATTATTATTATTATTATTATTATTATTATTATTATTATTATTATTATTATTATTATTATTATTATTATTATTATTATTATTATTATTATTATTATTATTATTATTATTATTATTATTATTATTATTATTATTATTATTATTATTATTATTATTATTATTATTATTATTATTATTATTATTATTATTATTATTATTATTATTATTATTATTATTATTATTATTATTATTATTATTATTATTATTATTATTAGACAGCTACACGTTGAAATGAAGTAAAATGGATGAAAGCAAAAAAAGAAAACGGTCTGAAAATTGGAAGTTGGAGGAGAAAAACTATTTATTAGAATTGTGTAAAGATAAATTGGTAGTAATTGAAGATAAGAATGTGGGGAGTTATATAAACAAAAAGAAAAATTCATGCTGGGAATTAATATATCAAAATTTTTCGTCAAAATTTGGTCAAAAACGGACATTGGGACAAATTAAGGATGAGTGGAGGAGAATAAAGACGGGAGCAATTAAAAGAGTGAATAAAGTATGTAATATATATAAAAATCACATTTAAAAATGTGTTATACTTAGTAAATATATTTCAGGATAAAAATAATAAGAAGAAAACCGGTGGCGGTACATCGACGGACGAGACCACAGACATTGATTGGCAAATTTATGACATTTTAAAAGACCAATTTGTAAAAGACACCAATTATTATGATGACGATAAAATGGACGATATAGACATACACAACGAACCTCTGACTAACACACAAACAATGACACGACTTCGGACACTACCTTAAATTTAATTGAAAATTCTAGTTATGAAGGGGCTTGCCTTGTTCGAAAATAAATCTGGAAAAATGACATTTCTTGCAAGTCATTTTGTGGTGTTTCTATAAGAAATAAACAATTGAAACTTGAAATACATAAAATTAAGTAATATTCGAGGAGTGTTATGCTCTCAGAATATTGATTTTGTTTATCATTTTTGAAATATTAATTAATCAACAGTACCAATTTTAGTCTTATTTTGTGCCTTCATTTTACAGTCTTCTGTTAAAATAAAATTAAAAATATTTGCATAACACTCTTCCATTAATTGAAAATAACATATCTGTTATAGAAAATATGTCTAATATTAACGTATGTTGGTGTATTTTGTCTTGCAAAAATTGTTAAAATTAGTTATTTTTACGCGCAAGTGGTGTCGCTAGTAGTTCGCTCAGGCTAGTTCAGTGTTTATTACGGGTAATGCTCCGCCCAGGGTACAATCGATTGACGGGGAAAGGGGGAAAAAGGTCTTGCTGGGAATATATATTTGTGTGAAGAAAGTATTTCCATTTCAGTTATTTTTCGTTTTAATATATTATATATTTTTTTTAAATTCTATATATTTAATAACGTCGTCATTTGCAAATTTGTTTATTTGATATATATAGTACATTTAAAGTACAAAAAAATAAGTAACAAGTTTATATACGAAAAATCAAATGAAAAACAATTAGATATAATTACCTACTAAATACTTTTAGAAATTACACAGATAAATTAACAGGTAACAAAAGATCGAAATGTGTTTTCAATATGAAATTAGTGGCATTAACGGCGTACTTTATTTCGGGGATTATAAATATTATTAGTTTAGTAAAGTCAAGTCGTTTGTTACATTAATCCTTGAAATAAAGCAAGCCGTTTATGTCGCTTTCTTACTGTAAAATTTGTGAAACCCAATTGTTAATCCAAACCCTAAATCAATTTGCCATTAGATGTATTTATTTTAATCTTAGAAATACCATTTATTTGATGTAAATATACGGATTGTTTTTAATTTAGTTTTAGGAGGCTTGCCTTGTTTCTTGTTCTAAAATAAATTTGGACTGTGACATATCTTGCAATACATTTGTGGCCATTATATAAGAAATAAGCAATTGAAACTTTAGATACACAAAGTTTAATAATATTAGAGAAGTGTCGTGCTCTCAGATTATTGTTTTTGTTTATCAGTTTTACCTTCTGTCTCCTTTAGTTAGTTTGTCTTTGGTGCCTTATTCAAAAATACATTTGGAACAATAACTTTTTTGTAATTCATTTTGTGGTCATTCTATAAGAAATAAACAAGTGAAACTTTAGATACACAAAGTTTAATAATATTATAGAAATGTTGTGCTCTCAAATTATTGTTTTTGTTTATCAGTTTTACCTTCTGTCACCTTTAGTTAGTTTGTCTATGGTGCCTTATTCAAAAATACATTTGGAACAATAACTTTTTTGTAATTCATTTTGTGGTCATTCTATAAGAAATAAACAAGTGAAACTTTAAATACGCAAAGTTTAATAATATTATAGAAGTGTTGTGCTCTCAAATTATTGTTTTTGTTTATCAGTTTTACCTTCTGTCACCTTTAGTTAGTTTGTCTATGGTGCCTTATTCAAAAATACATTTGGAACAATAACTTTTTTGTAATTCATTTTGTGGTCATTCTATAAGAAATAAACAAGTGAAACTTTAAATACACAAAGTTTAATAATATTATAGAAGTGTTGTGCTCTCAAATTATTGTTTTTGTTAATCAGTTTTACCTTCTGTCACCTTTAGTTAGTTTGTCTATGATGCCTTATTCAAAAATACATTTGGAACAATAACTTTTTTTTAATTCATTTTGTGGTCATTCTATAAGAAATAAACAAGTGAAACTTTAAATACACAAAGTTTAATAATATTATAGAAGTGTTGTGCTCTCAAATTATCGTTTTTGTTTATCAGTTTTACCTTCTGTCACCTTTAGTTAGTTTGTCTATGGTGCCTTATTCAAAAATACATTTGGAACAATAACTTTTTTGTAATTCATTTTGTGGTCATTCTATAAGAAATAAACAAGTGAAACTTTAAATACACAAAGTTTAATAATATTATAGAAGTGTTGTGCTCTCAAATTATTGTTTTTGTTAATCAGTTTTACCTTCTGTCACCTTTAGTTAGTTTGTCTATGGTGCCTTATTCAAAAATACATTTGGAACAATAACTTTTTTGTAATTCATTTTGTGGTCATTCTATAAGAAATAAACAAGTGAAACTTTAGATACACAAAGTTTAATATTATTATAGAAGTGTTGTGATCTCAAATTATTGTTTTTGTTTATCAGTTTTACCTTCTGTCACCTTTAGTTAGTTTGTCTATGGTGCCTTATTCAAAAATACATTTGGAACAATAACTTTTTTGTAATTCATTTTGTGGTCATTCTATAAGAAATAAACAAGTGAAACTTTAAATACACAAAGTTTAATAATATTATAGAAGTGTTGTGATCTCAAATTATTGTTTTTGTTTATCAGTTTTACCTTCTGTCACCTTTAGTTAGTTTGTCTTTGGTGCCTTATTCAAAAATACATTTGGAACAACAACTTTTTTGTAATTCATTTTGTGGTCATTCTATAAGAAATAAACAAGTGAAACTTTAAATACACAAAGTTTAATAATATTATAAAAGTGTTGTGATCTCAAATTATTGTTTTTGTTTATCAGTTTTACCTTCTGTCACCTTTAGTTAGTTTGTCTATGGTGCCTTATTCAAAAATACATTTGGAACAACAACTTTTTTGTAATTCATTTTGTGGTCATTCTATAAGAAATAAACAAGTGAAACTTTAGATACACAAAGTTGAATAATATTATAGAAGTGTTGTGCTCTCAAATTATTGTTTTTGTTTATCAGTTTTACCTTCCGTCACCTTTAGTTAGTTTGTCTATGGTGCCTTAATAATATTAGAGAAGTGTTGTTTAAAAATTACCAGTTTTTCTCGAAGGTATACATACTTATAAATATTGGATAAATTGAACTTGACGATAAAATAATTTTAGTTTAGAAAGATCAAATCTAATATTTATAATCCTCGAAATAAAGTAAGCCATTTGTGCCGGTAATTTTCTATTGACTGAGTAAAAAAGCGAATAAAATGCATGGGATTTGACATAGCTTAAAAGTTGATTATAGTTATTTATGCAACAAGAGTAAAAAGTATGTTCGAATTGCATACAATTTTTTTTCCGTCTGAAATAAATTATTTCTCCACAACGTTAAAATAAGTGCACTTTTTTTCACTTTCATGTATTAAAAAAGACATAGTTTATAAACCCATTTGAATGAAAAAAAGGACTTTTTCAACAGATGTAAAATAAACATATCTTCCAAAGAAGCGCAACAAACCCCTTTGGCGATCAATGGGGTACTGAGATAAATACGCCTACAGCAAAAATATTTAGGAGTAGGGCAACTGAACGGCTCCACCCACCGGCTACCTCGTCTCTCACCTACAAACCCCTGTCTAACTTGGTGACAACAAGGCATTGCCCTGAAGAACAAGAAAATTGCGAAGTAATTATACATTCAAGCATTGAACAAGAAAATCGCGAACCGGCCTCATTTTTTGAAATAAATACGAGTACAGACATAAATTTAATAGACGATAACGGTACAATTAAACCCCCGCCAAGACTGAGTAGACAAAAAAAAAAGGAAATGCAAAGACCTTTCTAAATATGAATCAAAATTATTGGAGTGGAATGTTACCAAAATTAAAGAAAATATAAATTTGGCTAAGGAACTTCATGAAGTTAAATTGAAATATGAAGAAAAGAAACATACACATTCATTCCAAATACGTGAATCATGCGCGCTACCCCGCCACCTGGCCACTATGTTTGTAAATTTGCAGTTGCTAGAGCAAATAGCCTGTACATTTATACTGTAGTAGCCTTTTCGGTTAATGTACAGTGCAGCGTTTGGTCCTACTGGTTTCTTTATTTTTATATGGGTACAATCTATTGCACCGATAATGGACGAACAACCAGCAATATTGTAAAAATTACGCATGTCGCTTTCTTGGTCTTGCCGTGAAATAGGAAATTTAATAAACCTCTCTCGTTTGCCTGCCAATGCGCAACATACTTTTCTTATGATAAGCGACATTGTTGGTTGAGAAAATCCATGCAGGTCTCCTGCATCATCTTGAAATTGACCTCTTCCAAAGTATCGCAGAACTGAGAGTAGTTGCAGTTCTGTATTTATAGGTCTCCCTCTAAATGAAGTTGGCTTTATCTCATCTCGAATTAAATCACATATAAAATTTACCCCCAATTTTGAAAATCTATATTTTTCTCTGAAGTCTTCATCACTATAATTTCGAAACGGATCTTTCCTATTTAAATAAAGTCTAATTCGTGGATGTTCATATTCATTTAACTCCCTAACTTCTTCAATATTTTCTAATACTTCGTCAATGTCACTCATTTTGACAAATTTAAACTACCCCTACACCTTGTTTAAATTTGCATGTTTAAATTGCTGTTTAGCTACGACGACTAAGATGAAAAAGTGTCTCTGAATGAGTAAAATGCGTTTAAACAGGGTTACTAAGGATAAACACTGTCTAATTTAAAACAGTGTTTAAATATTTAAACAGTGTCTAAAAAAAGTAGTCTCTGAACACAAAAATGAACGAAATGTCAAAATTAAACAGTGTTTAGCTTAAACACTGTTTAAATTTTTGTTTCTGAATAGGCCTGTACATGTTCAAAAACAAAACACGTCTGCCCGACGCGACGAACCCCATGGCTCTGTAAACTCGACTATTTTTAAAAACAAGACGCTATCTTCAGGACAGGATTCTCTTAGGGGTACGGGGTGCATAGGCTAAGGCATTCCAAAGTCACGCACGTATACTTAATAATTTCTAGACTAATGATAAACAAATAAATGTCGTGACTATCATAATACAATATGAATTTCTAAACTGAATTTTGACATTTATAACTTGAACAGATAAACAGAGTTAAAATATGATTATCGAAACTATAATTTAGAAGAGTCTATAGAAAGTTATTTATCTGTTATTGCGCTTACCCTCGCCTTGTCACAAAGGTTACTTCCGGTTGACCAATTATAACCAAAATCTAATCAGCTCTTCACATAGATGTAACGAAGAGGAATACGAAAGAATTATAATTTTGGCATTTGTAGTATTAGAGTTATCGCATTAGAAAATTTTGTCACACACAGACAGACAGACACACAAACACACACACACACACACACACACACACACACACACACACACACACATCATCGTAAAAATTGTTAAATCGTATTCTACGGACCCTAAAACGAGCTTATTCATCAAAAAGTCACCACCGAATTTTTTGACCAAAGACAATACCTTCCTTGCCTTAAGGTAAATATATGAATGTTAGTATCTGCGCAGTACTAAAGAGAGATATTTAACATTCTCAATAATTATAATTTACCATCGTAAAAAAAATATATAAAGAGCAATATTTACCCCGGGCGCCTGAGTTGAAAAAAGGGGTGCAGAATATACATTTTTTCTCGGGACCCGTAAAAGATATAAATTTAAAATAAAAAAAATGTATTTAGTCAAAGAATGTATCTAGGTCTGAATTGTGTTAGATTTTCCATTTTCTGGTTATTATACTAAAAATATTAGTTAAAATAGCTTATCTTTCAATGAAAATTTTACTGTGATAAATATAAAAACTTAAAATTTCAACACAACCCAAACATAGATTTGACTTTGAAAAATACATTATAATTTTCAAATTTGTTTTATTACGCCAAAGAAGAAAAAATCTATGTAATAATATGAACCTCTGTATACTGTATTTTCGTAGCAAAATGCTTGTCATACAGTGTCGCCGTGCAGTGGTCTTAAATGGAACTTCGATGAACATCCGGTCACTATAAGTTTGCAGTCAGAAATTAACATAGCTAATCGAGAAGCTTGTTAGTGAAGTATAATGGCAAATGCGAGGGCACATGTTTCCCAGAATTTTGGTTCGACATGTCTATATTTACGCATAGATTAGAAGCCTCGTTAGAAGCGTTATACTTGAAAACTACAAGAGATGCTTCCTTCGGATAAAATATTTTTCTTTTTTATTTTTCACTATTCTTAAAATTTATTTACATAAATATATTCATATTAGTTAGGTTTGATGATTGAATATTTTGCATTGTTTAAAAAAAACTAGTTCAATAATTCCAATTTTTTTAAAGATTTTCAAAAAATGATACGCAGTGAGCTATAGATGAAGGAAAGAAGAAAATTATGTGCGTTTTTTTTACTAACCAAAGAGTTGGGAAGTGACATATTGTTTACTTTATTTTCCATTACATTACAAGAGGCAACCTATTCTAGCACGAATTTGAAATTCGAACACAAGTACTTGAATAGCCTTCGGTAACGAGGGTTTTATACTACTTTCTGAGTTCCGGCTTTCATTTATAATATTCTTTATAAAAATAATTGATAATTTTCATTGTTAGTGATAATATTTGTGTTTTTTGTGTTGTTCGTTGCCTAGATATTTTATGTATTTAAAGCAGTAATAACAAACCAATATAGTGGATTATTTGTCCACAATAATATGCATTACGTACAGTGGCGGATTTGCCCTAAGGCCCAGTAGGCGCGGGCCTAGAGCGGCCAGATATTAAGGGCGGCAAATCGTGCCAAAAAAACTCACTGATGATAACAAGATTAACAAGAAATAAATCAAATGCAAAGTATCTTAATATATTAAAGGCTCGCGTACCTTATGATTATAATCTTCCTAAATCCCTATTTTTGCGTATTCAAAGTATAAATAATTTCGTACATATAAAATAGTTCGTACGTTTAGTTTAATATAGAGTGATCTAGGAAGAATAGGTAGGTATAGTCTGTTCGCTCCTAGCTGAAACAAGCCGATAATTTATTATCCCAACAGTTATTACCACAAACCATAAACCACTTTCTTGAGCCTTTGTTCATCAAACGGCGGTCAGTTGTAAATGGAGTGTTGAACAAGGATTGTGTTCAGTTCATGTTGATATATGAGTTTGTAAATTTTTAAGAGAATTTTTTGAAATTATTTTGAAATGTATTTACAGCTAGGTATTATCATTGAATAGGTATAATTAAGAATTACCTAGAAAGACGTTTTCGGCTAATGACATTGTTTTCGGGTTTGGCCATCATCATAATTTGTAGGAATTATTTTATCTACTATTCATTTAAGTCACCCTTGATTGAATTTCGTTCCTTTATAATCCTGGTTTTCTTTCGTCTTAAGTCAGTTTACATGTAACATTAGTTAGCAGCGGTTGTAATTGAAATTTTAAATATGGAAATGTGGAGGCCCTGGGATGTCACCAATGCTTCTGCCAGTGTTAGTGACGAAGTCAATACCTGTGACACCGATGCCGACGTTGTGCAAAGTGATGAAGACACAAATTGTTTTAAATATTTCATCATCGAACAAACGCAGCAAGTTATATTAAATGTGTATAATCATTTTGTAGAAGTGGGTGAAACGAATGCTCTGAAAAGAACTTCGATTGCGACAAAAGCGTCTCTCGCATCCGTTCGTCGCATTGTAAAACGAGGAGTTCCAGTTAAAAAACGGAAGAGGACTACTGTACTTTCAAAAATTGGTAATTTTGAAAAAGAAGTCATTGAGAGACTAATTTATGAAGAATATGCCAACAATAGAGTCCTAACACTGTCTGAACTTCTCGTCAAATTGAAAGATACTATAAATTTTCCCTATGGAAGAACTTCATTGTATGTTTAAAATCAATGGGATTTTGTTATAAGAAGCTAGACAAGAGATTATATATCATGGAAAAAACATTACGAAATGAATATCTAGTCCAGATTAATAAACAAAACCTAAAACCGTTTTAAATGTTTTATTTAAATGTCCAATCATCCCTGAAACCTCGAAAAATATTATAAACTAGCAGCTTTTAGTTAACATTAACCAATTTTCTGAATCAATTCAAAATGGACAATAAAGTAAAATCATTAATTATGTAACTAGTCTATATGATGGGTGCTGAGAAAGGGGCGGCACATGGTCTGGGGCCTAGAGCGGCTAGGACTGCAAATCCACCACTGATTACGTAGGAGCTACAACTGATGGTGTAGTACTCGTAGATCCTGAGGTCGTAATCAAATCAGAGAAAATGATGTTTCGGAATTCGGAAATATAATCCAGAAGCAAATTCGCATTTTATTAATATAAATTATAACTATCAAATTACGTGTAACTTGAGATTTTCAACAGGAATTAGTGTATTTTTGGTCATAACTAGCAAAGAAAAAACTTCTATTAAGAAGAGAGTACGTACATTTAAAAATATAAAAAAATGGCTAAAATGTTCGGGAATCTAATGTTATAAAAAATGCCAGCAACAAAAAGAGAACTTCAACAAAATGTGCCAAAAAACTATTTTATTGTATATTATTAACATGTATTATTTTTGTTACTTTCTCTTACTTTTTTTTCTAAATAGTAGTATATTGAAAGACAAGTAGTACAATGCTTCTTTTTGTAATACAAGTACTGCGTAATTAAGCCGTAGGCGAATTCCGCAAAGTACAAGTATTACTAATTGACATTGTAATACGTGTTATTCATACTATTTTTCCTATTTAGCATTAATTTAGTTTGATTTCAGAATTATTATTGAAAGAAATATTAAAATATCAACACTGTCAGTTTTGATAAATATTTAATAATTAATCTATTTTGACATTTTACTTACAGTTACTTACAAGAATTTGTTATGAAACTACAAATAAATACTTTTCCGACGACCGCTACGAAAAGTACATAAATTCACACGCTAATCTAATACTGAAAGTTGGTCATTGCACATCACTAGCAATGCTGTGTGATATGAAAGCTCGTTAGCCAATCAGATGCGTCCGAAACTGTGTGATATGATTTTATCACACGCTGCAGTAACTGAGTGAACTAACCTAAAAAATTGTATTTCAAAGATTGACAGTTGCAGATAATTTGCTGAATTTACACGGATTAAGAAGGTTGGACCCTGATTTATCAGATTTAACATAATTTTTGGTGAATTCTGATAGCAATAATGTTAACACAATCTGTTTTAATATATTTATGTAAATTTTATATCGATTTTTTTTATTTTGTAATAAATTGTAATATTAATAATAATGGGCTTATTATTTTTGTTCTAATACGCCTCATTTTTAAAAAATAAAAATATTAACATAATTTCAATGAAAATTTGATAATTTTGGTAACAGTGCATGTAATAATATGTTATTGTTGTTTGTTATTACTGTTTTATTAGCCCCTTATTCTTGATCACTTTTTAAATTTAACATTTTTCTCTTAGTTCGCCCAAAAAACCGCTGGTTGTTTTAAAGAAAACAGCCTGTTTATATGTATATTCAGTTGTCAATTCAACAAATTATGATCGTCGGAAAAGTATCGTGTACAACACATGCTGAAAGGGTATTTCACACTCGTGTGATTAAACCACTCGCCTTCGGCTCGTGTCTCCAACTTCACACTCATGTGAAATATCCAACTTTCAGCACTAGTTATACAATATACTATTGCATTTTTAAAAGCGTGTTTTACTGTTTAATGTAAATATTTTATTATTCTAATTTCAGTAATTTTCCATGACAAATGACAGGTAATGACAACTAAAATGAAAGTTATTTATCTGACTCTGTTTTTGATAAAAAAAAACAGTAGTACAAAATTCAATTTGTGTGCGCGAAATAGGATTTTTTTTTATTTTTTCTACTCCTATGCTTTAATATACCTATTATGTATGTGTCGTCTGTATTTGAATGATACTCATTACGATACAGATTTTCATTTCGATGCAGATTATCATTATGATACAAATTCTTTTTCATTTCGATACAAATTTTCATTTTAATACAGATTTTCTTTTCATTTCGATACATATTATATCACTATGATACAGATGAATTTTATAACCAATTTATTGGTTTATAGTTTACTTTTTTAAAATATTATGAATAATCGTAAGAAAAATAGTGTATGCAACTCGTATATAATGATTATTAATACACTCGCATGAATTACGGCACGAGCCATGGCTACTTCATGTATTAATAACTATCATTATAAACTCGTTGCGTAATATACTATTTTTATATTTATCATAGTGAAATTTTTGTTCAAAGATAAACTATTTTGACCGTTTTTTTACTGTAATAAACAAAAGAATTGAAAATTTGACACAACCCACACTTAGAAACATTAGAGTATATGAAATTTTTTAGTTGAAATAGATATCTTTTATGGTCCCAGAGAAAAAACACATTTTCTGTACCTACCTCTTTTTTCAACTCTGATGCCCGATATTAATATTGCTCTTAATTGTAGTAGGTAATTTCTTTTATAAATAATGACCATGTAAGGAGTAAATATTTGTTTTTATATGTAATACTCATATTTTAATAGTTTATTGGAATTGTGTAAATATTATTTAATAATAATAATAATAATAATAATAATAATAATAATAATAATAATAATAATAATAATAATAATAATAAAAACAATAATAATATGTAAAATTATTGAATTATGTACAGAATCTTGTTTAATTTTTGTATAAATTCTACAGCACTTATGTACCTATACGTAAATATAATTCAGTATAACAAATCAAGCAAGGTAGTCTTACTTCGGTCAGTTTCCGGTAAACTGCAAACTACAAATGGTCAATTGATCCATTCGACTCTAGCTCCGCCCAGGTAGCGCACGTGGCTATAGCTATACCCCCCTTATTCCGACCCCGGAGCGTACCACTAGCACAAAGTGTAAATACTGCGCTTATCTGAATACTTACAAAGAGGAATGGAACCCCTGCGAACTAGATAAGAAGCGAAAATTCAAATAAATTGTTCCCGTACTAGAACTATTAATATTTTAAAAAATTCAACATTAGACGAACATACTTCTAATATGAGCCAACATTTTTAAAAAGTATTCTTGAAATCTATTAGTATTTGACCTTGATTTTGTAGGAAAAACGAGAAATGCTGTTTTCCCCATAAAATTAAAGACAAATACTCATAGATTTCAATAAAACTTTTTTTAAAATGCAGGTTCATATCGGAAGTATGTTCGTCTAATGTTGAATTTTTAAAAATATTAATAGTTCTAGTACAGGAACAATTTATTAGAATTTTCGCTTCATATCTATTACGCAGGGGTTACATTCCTCTTTGTAAGTATTCCTCTTAAACGCAGTAGCAATTTAAATACTTAACGGCAAAAGTACAATGTTTGAATTTATGGAAAATTACACTGACGTCCAAGATGTTTTAGCCGACAGAACTGGAAAAGTAAATTTTTTAAATATTTTTCTCATTTAATTATAAAAATATATTAGGTACATCAATAGTGCTATTCTGTACCGTCCTATAAGCTCTCTATAGGCTCTCTAAGTGACCAACGTTACAGTATGTAAGAAAATTGTTATTCTGTAACCAGGTTACAGTACTGTAAGCGCTACAGAGTTGTATAAATTTCTATAATGCTGGATTTATACAGCGTAAACCGTAACGTAACGTACCGTGGCATATTGTAACGTATCGTAACGCGTGATTTTTCTAGGCTATTTTATACAGAACTTTTACGGTATAGTCTGTCTAGAAATCTACCGTTATTACCCTCTCAGCAGGTCTATTGTTAGGGATTTAAGCTTGATTTATAGCGGGGAAAGGACAGGTACGTATTAAATGTTTTCCTGTTTTATTTTACTTTATTTTGTAATAATGAAACAAATATTTTTATTTTTTTAAATAATAATGGAACAAACAATACATAAAAAACAAAATTAAATACATAATATAGTAAAAAAAACGAAAATTCTTACTTAAAATTATATACTGCGGAGCAGTTTGTCATTTAATAATGAAACAAATCTTTTTAATTTTTTTAAATAATAATGGAACAAACAATACATAAAAAACAAAATTGAATACATAATATAGAAAAAAAAAACGAAAATTCTTACTTAAAATTATACACTGCGGAGCAGTTTGTCATTTAATAATGAAACAAATCTTTTTATTTTTTTTAAATAATAATGGAACAAAGAATACATAAAAAACAAAATTGAATACATAATATAGTAAAAAAAAACGAAAATTCTTACTTAAAATTATACACTGCGGAGCAGTTTGTCATTTAATAATGAAACAAATTTTTTTATTTTTTTTAAATAATAATGGAACAAACAATACATAAAAAACAAAATTAAATACTTAATATAGTAAAAAAAAAAACAAAAATTGTTAGTTAAAATTATACACTGCGGAGCAGTTTGTCATTTAATAAAATATTGCACGTAACAATAAATAATATACACATACATAATTAATCGATAATAATATCTTCTTCACTGTAGCTGTCCATATCACTGTTGTCACTTGAGTCCTGAATATTTATAATAAAATCTTTTGTAACATTATTAACATTAATATATTCATCTTCTATATTAATCACATGACGCACACTATCAGCCCAATTTTCCGGTGTTATATTGTCCATTTCACTTTTTATTAACTCAATAACACTATCACTTACTGTCGGTGATGCATTGTTCCTTCTTACATTACTTTTTAATTGCCCCCAAATCAATTCTATAGGATTAAAAATACAATAATAAGGGGGCAATCGAAGTACATCATGTCCAAATTGTGTTGCCAAGTTGTCACACACGTATTGTTTTACAGGAGGCTTAATTTTTACAACATCCAATAATTGTTTTTTGCTGTACGATTCCTCGAAGTAGAGATCGTTTTTAATTAAATATTCTTGAATCTCGGCCTTCGTAGAAGAATTTGTCGGTATTTTTACACTTTGCCGCGAATGGTAACTAGCATTATCCATAACAATAACACTATTTTTTGGCAAATTTGGCAATAAATTCTCACTAAACCACTTTTCAAAAATATCTGCAGACATATTGTCATGGTAGTCTAACAAAATATTTTTTGTGTTATGGCCAGCTAAAAATCGCGCACCATTTATCCACCCTTGATCACTTCCGGCATGAAGTATAATAAATCGTTTTCCTCGTGCTGGTGGAACATTGACACTACAATCCTTTGAACCGTCTGTCCAACTTTTTGATACTGTGTCGTGACTATCATACCAAGTTTCGTCTAAATATATTATCGGACGTTTTTCAGCACGATATTCCTTTATATCACGTAAAAATTTAAAGCGCCATTCACGTATTCTTCTACTCTCCATTATAGTTTGCCGTTTATTAATTTTTTTAAATCGAAAACCCATATTACGAAGGGTCGAATGCAAAGTAGCCACAGAGCAATTTATATCGCATTTATCATCTTTTAGTCTCTGGTACAATGTACGTACAGACGGCAACGTTTTTTCAGTATACATCGTGTATATTTTACGTCGAATTATATCTTCTTCAAAAGAATTCACTACTCTCGACTTACCCGCGTCACGTCTTTTCTTTCTTGGTCTCAATTCACCACTTATTATATCACGAACAGTATTATACGGCACTTTCGTCATTTCACATGTTTTGGTTAAGGCCGAATTTTCATCTTCATTATCTTTTAAATAGTTATACACATTTTTAATTATTTCTTTCGCTTCTAGCGGCAAACACGTACGTTTAAGTTTTGCACAGCGATCTTCTTCAACGGGTAAACTATCATTATCATCTTCAAATGGTCGCCACATAGTAAGTGTCTATATAATTGCTCTCAGTACGAAAAGTAAAGTAATACTGATTTTAAAATTTTGAAAACTCATTTATATACGTTTGGTACGTCATTGCTAATCTTATTTTCCCTAATTTTAATCTATGGTCACAGCATGTTTCAACAAATCTTATTTGTTCCTAATTTGTAACAATGGTCAAATACGTAATTTGATTCTGTGAATTCATTAGCTAACAATTTTGAAATTTCGTAATGCATAACAAAGATTAGCAAATTTAAATTTTTCGGAGTCCGACCCTCACGCCAGGTAGTGCTACATCCCGCTGTGCCTGGTCTACCACAGGCTTAGTAAGTCAAAGCAATAAGGGTAGAATTCTGTACAGACTATACATTTTCGTAGAAAGTATACTAATGCCCTGTCGATACAAGTGTAGTGTACATCAGATTTGTATTTATCAGGTTCGTTAGTTAATTCGCAATGCACTATATTTCATATATATTTCCATTTAATATATTAATCCAAACTTTGACACATGACACCAGTCACTTATGTAAGTCAGAGTCACACAAGAGAGACTATTCGTAATGTACAGGGCCGGGCCGATGCCTTGTGGCGCCTCAGGCAAGTTTCAAAACGGCGCCTTTTATTTTTTTTAAAAAACGGAACTCATATTGTTATTGATTAACAATAGAAGCAAAAACGAAAGTTGTATTGAGCAAAAAAAAATCTCATCTACTTATTATTTTCATGTGACCCATCCCAATATTTTGAAATACCATATTCAAGTTAATATGGCAACCAGGGCCGCTCTGTGGGTATAAGGCGCCTTTGTGTTATGTTATATTTTAGTGCCCCTTCCCCCTAATAATGTAAAATTTGCAAATTAAAATTTAAACTATACTTTTTGTTCTTCAAAAATGCTAGATTTAATATATTGATGAAATTTTCCTAGATTCATTCTTGTAATCAATAGGTTGTAATATAAATCGTTTGTTGTAATCAACAACTTTATAAGAGATTTCAGGATTTATGTGCATTTGATTCTTCGTAAAATGATAGTAGGTATTTAAATACCTATTATTATAGGATTCATTGTGGGATCCATTCATGTAATCAATATTCTTGAGTTATAATCAATATATTCATTATTGTAATCAACATTTTCATATTTATTATTTCAATATAACAATGCTAGAACAATAACGAACCGATCGGTACGATAATTATTTTACTTATAACTAGAGCTCTTATGCAAACAAATTAAAAAATATATTTTCACTTCTATCACGTTAGTTAATTTATAAGTTTTATAGTAATTTTGTCTTTACGAATAAGAGCATTTTATAAAAATTTACTAGTATTTACTTTACTGTCTCGAAACAGCGCCCCTCAAAATATAGGCGCCTTTGGGCAGGGCACAACCTGCCCACCCGCACGGAGCGGCCCTGATGGCAACGGGTGTAAGAGAAAAATTATGGCTTAATTAACATGAAATTTCTATGTATTTCAAAATATACCTACTTAATATTTAAATATAAAAAGTCATTGCACATCAAGAATTCAGAAAAAGGAACAAATGCCTCACCTATCGGGCCGGTCCTGGTAATGTAGTATTGTTTATATTTATATCCATTTAATTTATTAATTCCAACTTTGACATAATTAGCTACACAAAAACAGACTATAGCGCAGGGCAATAATAATTTTCGTAATATCGCAACGTACCGTAACGTGGAAAGATAAAAGTTGGCGATCTTTGGGTTTTTGACACATTACGGCACAATACGTCACATTACGGCTTACGTCTGTATGAATTATCACATATGTATGCATTGATTTATTCTTTACGTTACGTTACGGCTTACGCTGTATAAATTCAGCATAAATCTTACAGCGCCAAAATCTTGACTGTAAAGTATCTACAGATCATACTGAAACATCAAAAAATATATTTTAAACGTCAAATATATATTTTTATGGGGTCTTGTAGCCGCGTGCCTGAGTGTCAGGTCGCGAATCTGAGGAACCGGGTTCGATCCCGACCGATGCGAAATATTTCAAATTTTAAAATGGCACAAATTGACCCCTGTGGTGCACTCTCCACGCCAGCTCTGAGTGCCCGTGAGGTGACGCCTGGTAGGCGCCCGCACGGTGCAAATATTTCATCATTACCGATATCTGTGTACAAAGCAGATTGGCACACCCAGCAATGGGTAATAAGCCGTGATGATATATTTATTTATTTATTTTGTTTATTTAAATATATATTTTATTTACAAATTTAAACAAATATGAAATTAAAACCAAAATTTAACAATTTTTATTATATCTATTATTAAATGAAAAACATAGAAGGTGATTATACATCCTACCAATTATTATAAAAATTTATGTTTAAAAATATTTTACATGAAAATAGAGAAGATTTTTCCAGACTTATCAAAATCCGTTTAGATCAGTGTACCAGATAACGAATTGCATTACTAATTAAAAATGATTTCGCAAGAACCCTACGTTATACCGGAAAACAACTCTAATAAAAGTTGTAGCGCGTTCCAAAAGCTATCGATATAGTGTTCAGAGGCGTGTCTGTGGCTATCAGAGGCCCGCTGACACGGATGTTTGTAAAGAGTCGAGTACGTGCGCCGAGTTGCCCTACGCGAGAGAGAACATTGTTGCATCAATTCGAGCAAACCGTTTGGTTTGTATGTTGGTGGCACCATACCCTACCGATTATGAGGTGTAGCCACCCGGAAATGCTCCGCAGGCACTGTATATTGCGGGTTGTATATCTCATTGCCCCGTGTTTTCTTAATAAAATCGCAGTGGTGCGCAAACCATTGGACCTACAGACCTCATATGTTTTTCGTATAAACTGTAATGAAAACGTCTTTGATGCTGTAGTACAAAAAATTGTTTCGTTTCGCACATTGTGTTTTTTTGGAGAAAATTTTGACTTCCTTGGTCGATTTCGCAAGAACGCTACGGTATACAAGAAAACAACACTAATAAAAGTTGTAGCGCGTTTATAGAGCTATCGATAGAGAGCTTAGTGGCGTGTCTGTGGCATCAGCGGCTCACCGACATTGAAGTTTCTAAAGGGACGCGTAGGTGCCCCAAGCCGCCCTGTACGAGAGAGAACCTACGCGTCCATTTAGAAACTTCCGTGTCGGCGGACCGCTATTCGCCACAGGCACGCCGCTAAGCTCTCTATAGATAGCTCTTTAAACGCGCGAATGGTAATGGTACGACCGTGAAATACTTTTCGATCGGCATGACATTCAACCGATGATAATTCATGTCAATGATGAAGACGGCAGCGACGAAGAAGAAAGCGACGAAGAAGAGCTTGCAGTGCCGCTCTGTGCGTAAACAGGCATCTTTCTGCAATGTTATATTTTAGCGCCCCTCATAATGATAATGTATAATTTGCGAAAAATGCTAGATATTGATGAGATTTCCTTTGTTAGATTTAATTTTTGTAATCAGTATTGCTAAAATCGTTTGCAATATAACAATGCCAGAAAATTAGCCGTTTCACAGAATATTTCTTTTATTTTTTCTGCTAAATTTGAACAGTGAATCAGGGAAATTCACACCATTTGGTAGGATAATTATATTATTTATAACCTACAAGACATCTAAAGCAAAGCAAGCAAATTTAAAAAAATATTGTTCACTGCTATCACCTTACTGTGTAAGGTGTTATTAACTTATCCTTTTCGAATAAGAACATTTTTTTTAAATTTACTTTTGTACCCTTATGGTCGGCGCCTTTGTGCCATGAGAGCTTGATCTTGAGCTCTTCTGTTTTTAGTTTGTTTTAACCCTTGCCTGACTAAAACCAGGTCACAACTAACCCAATTTCCGGTTTTTTGTTAATAACTCTCATAAAAGAAATATTACAAACAATTCCTCTTGAGAATTCTCCTAAAATATAAAACTATTTTGTTGAATATAATTTTTGTTTATAGTAGTTTAAAAGGTATTGAGTTATTTAACATTTTTTTTTATTTGGGTCTATGATGACCCGATTTTGGTATCGATGTTATGAAATAAAAACCATAGTAAAATAAAGAAATAAAAGGAATAATTTGTTTATAATGCTCAAGGAAGTAAATTTTGAAATATATTGTTTACTTATATTCCATTAATTGTTTAAGATAATGTTTATTTAGATTAAAAAGAATTGCAAAAGAATTACCTATATGTTTTATTTTATAATTAATTATCTTTTCTTTTAATATTAAGTTACAAATGTATATAATTATTGATAAAAAAAGTTTAATAAATATAATAAAAGTAATACATTAATAAATAATGTCATATTAATAACAAAATGACGCAAAAAATTCGGGTCACAGTTGACCCTATTTTGGGTACTCAAGTAATAAATTTATTTTAGTCTGACAAGGGTTAATTTCAATAATTGTAAATTGTAATATTGGAGTATTTTCAATCAAATATAATATATTTTTTTTAAATGTTATTTTAATTATATTTTCAATAAATCGAATTTATAGTACTACTCTGTACTTTTCTATAATACCACAGAATTGTAAATCTAAATAAAATCATCAATTTTTTTTTTAAATATATTTAATGTCATTTAACATTAATTTTCTTATTTTTTATCAAGTGCTTCATTTATTCCCCATATTCCTTCTGAAACCCGACTCGGTGTGCCCTACACCGAATTTTCAATACCATAAATTAGAAATATATTAAATTTTACAATCAGAATCATCCTCAACTTAATTCTCACATAATAAATATCCAAATATATCAAATCCCAAAAATACGTATATATCACCTATACATTATATATTACTCCCAAAATACCTCTCCTTGTATTCCAACAAAACACCCAAAATAAAAATAAACCAGATTCAATAATATACACCACAGTGGCATCTATTGAACAAAAGCCTTATCGCAATATGCCGATAAAGTAACAGTTCGAAAATGGAAGAAGATATAAACAATTCAACGCCACTACTCAACAACAACAAGAACGAACAAACAGGAATAAACTATGCCGACAAAGTAAAACAAATGACAAAAAATGTAAACAATCCTCATCCGTCAAAAGACCAAGGAATAGTTATCACTGCAATACACGAAATCCCCCTAAAATCTTATATTATTTCGGTAGGTAACATAGTCCAACCACAAAATATAATTTTCGCCTCAAGGATTTCACAAAACCGATTTTGTATATACCTAACCTCCAAACTAATAGTTGACAAGCTAATCAAAAATCATAAATTTATTGTTGTAGATAATAAAACCCTAGAACTAAAACGTTTAATAACACCTACTAAACGCATTATACTATCAAATGTTTGCCCGACAATCCCCCATGAAACAATCGAGAACGCCCTAAAAAATAAAAACCTAAAACTGATATCACCTATTCCTTTTCTTAGAGTAGGAATGCTAGATAATGAATACTCTCATGTTTTAAGCTTTCGTCGACAAGTATTTATAGCTGAAAAAGAAGATACAACAATACCCGAATACTTATTTGTCCTACACGACAGCACAGACTACAATATATATATATATATATATATATATATATCTGGAGAAACATCCACCTGCTATAAATGTAAAAAACAGGGACACACTGCAGCCCAATGCCAAATACAATACCCAACGTCAACACCATCATCTACAACACCATATCAAGCAAGACAATCAAGCAATACAGACACTCAACATCAAACACAACCCATTCAATCCCCAAGCCAGCAAAACACACAGGAGACAGAAATACCCATTCAATCCTCAAGCCAACAAAACGCACAGGAGACAGAAATACCCTTATCACAACTAACAACAGCAAAACACACTAACGTTTTAAAGCCACAACAATATTTTTATCCATTCGCTCAAAATATACAGATAAACGCTAAGAAACAAGAAACAATAAATGAAAGACAATCAAGAACACCCACAAAGAATAGTAACATCGAATCCTCTGAACTAAACAAACCAGTAAGTATGAAACGTTCAAGCGAAAATGACGAAACAAACAACTCACAAAATGAAAATAACAACTCACAACAAAATGAAAATAACAACTCACAACAAAATCCCAAACAACGATCAAAATAACCAAGATCAGTTAGTCCATCATACAACCTTACAACCCAAGAGTTATTAGAAAGCATAGAAAATGAAATAACAACAAATGAGAAGCAATACCCGCTAAATTATGAACAATTCAAAGACTTTATTGAAAATGCCACTAACAATGCAGACCCATTAACAATCTCAAAAAACTACACGACAAATACAGTTGAATTGCTAAACATGATGAACAAAGTATATCCCTTCCTAGGTAGAAAGCTAATTAAAAACAGATTCACAAGAATTCATAATAGATTGAGAACCCAACTCGAAGAAGAAAAGAACGATTAAGAACATTCAAATTAAATATATTAAGTAAACTTAACATAAGAAACTAAATAAAAATATTATGAACATCATACAGTGGAACTTGAACGGATATCATGCACACCTCCCTGAACTGCAAAAGATAATAAACGATACAAATGCCAAAATCGTATGTCTGCAAGAAACACGCCTCCATACACATCACAAAACTTCCCTCAAAAACTTCTCAATCTATAGAAAAGACCGACAAAATGATATCAATGCCAGCGGTGGTGTAGCAATATTAGTAAACCACACAAAATATGCTGAAGAAATTACAATAACTACAAATCTAGAAGCAGTAGCAGTCACAATATACACGCCCAAGAAACTAACGGTTTGTTCCGTATACCTACCACCAAACAAAGAAATCAACCCATCCGACATTGAACAACTTATAGGACAATTACCATCCCCTTACATAATAATGGGAGATTTCAATGCGCATAATAGAATTTGGGGAAAAGAGACAACAAACAAGAGAGGAAAAACTATTGAAAATATTTTAGAAAGAAATGACGATCTAATACTACTAAACGACGGAAGCGACACACATTTTTGCGCACGATCAGGAAACTTTTCCTCCATAGACCTAACCATAAGCGACACAAAAATTGCAGACGAAGTATCATGGACAGCATTACCTTTTTTGTATGTAGGCAACCACTTTCCCATAAAAGTAACCATAAACGAAGATATTAGCAACACCACCGGCGGAAACTCAGTTACGAAATGGATAACAAAAGAAGCAAATTGGTCACTATTCACCAGACTTCTTGAAATTAAAACAAAAAATAAAGCTGATACCGAAGATATAGATATACAAGTGGAAATTCTTACAAACATAATAACCGAAGCCGCGAACATAGCACTAAAACATATCAAAACAAATAAAACCAAAAAAGAAGTTCCATGGTGGAATACACAATGCCAAGAAGCAATCAGAAACAATAAAAAAGCTTTAAAGAAGTATAAAAAAGATAAAACTATTGAAAATCTCATAAATCTAAAAAGAACAAAAGCACAATGTCGTAGAATCATACTCCTAAGCAAAAAAACATCATGGCAACAATATACATCAAATATAAACACAGATACACCTATCACTGAGGTATGGAACAAAATCAGAAAAATAAATGGACGAAACACAAGCTCAACTACAGACATTCTAATACACAACAATAAGACAGTTACAACATCACAAATACTTTAGCTGAACAATTTCACGAAAATTCTAGTAACAAACAATATAAAGTTGAATTCTTAACTCACAAACAAAACATGGAAAACGAAAAAATTATTATAAATTCAAACAACGAAAATGAAATCAACGACCAAATTACAAAAAAAGGACTACACACGACCATTCAAGAACTGAAAAAATCCACAAGTCCTGGACCAGATGGAATTAGCTATGACCTAATTAAACACCTCCCAGAAGAAACAATGGATTTTTTTGTTAAAAATTTATAACAACATATGGACAAAAAATAAATTTCCGCAGAAATGGAAAATAGTTACTACAATACCACTGCTTAAACCAAATAAACAGAAAATCAACCCCACTAACTACAGACCGATATCCTTATCAAATTGTCTTAGTAAGGTATTACAAAAAATCATTAATAAAAGGTTATTGTGGTACTTAGAGTCAAAAGACATAATAAACGAAAAGCAAAGCGGTTTCAGACATGGCCGTTCAACTATGGATCAACTTATAGCTCTCCAGTCAGAGATCCATACAGCATTCAAAAACAAGAAATACACTGCTGCTATTTTTTTCGATATTGCCAAAGCTTATGATACTGTCTGGAGACTATATATTATAAAAGCACTAAAGGAATACAATCTAGACGGAAATATCCTCGATTATATCAACAACTTCTTAACAGAAAGGAAATTTAGAGTATTATATAACGGTTATTTATCAGAAGAAAAGACGCAAGAAAACGGGACTCCGCAAGGAGAAATATTGAGTGTTACTCTATTTTTAATAGCCATGAACAAAATAACCGAATACATTCCTAACCATATAAACGTATCACTATTTGCTGACGATCTTGCAGTCTACCACAAAAATAAAAACACCCATACATTAAAACAAGAACTCCAGCATACTACAAATCGACTACAAGAATGGTCCAGAAGTACGGGTCTGCAGTTCTCAGAAGCAAAAACAAAAATGATGTTTTTTACAAAGGTAACTAGGCCTGTCGTAAAACCCATCATAAAGATAAATAACAAAAAAAATCGAATATGTGACCACAATCAAATTCCTTGGACTGACATTAGACCCACGCCTTACTTGGAAACAACATATACAGCAACTAAAACAGGACTGCTACAGAGGACTAAACCTTATCAAATGTCTTTGCAATAACAAATGGGGAGCGCACAAAGACATTCTACTTCGATTATATCTAATATTTATAAGATCAAAAATAGACTACAGTGCTATTGTCTATCAAACAGCAACAAAAAATATCCTGAAAATCTTGGAACCAATACAGAACACAGCAATTAGATTATCCACAGGAGCATACAGAACTAGCCCAGTCACAAGTATGTTATGCGAATCTGGGGTTATCCCTCTAGAATTACGTAGAAACCAATTTACAATGTCCTACATACTGAAACTTGCAAAAAACCCAAAAAACCCTGCATTCAAATACATTTTCAAAAAACAACAGAACCGACACACCATTATCCAACACACATCTCCAACAAAAAATTTGTGACATCCTCATAAACCTACAAATAAACCTACCTGACCTTGAGAAACAACACACAGACAATATAGTACCATGGAGAAAGAAACTACCCGATTATATCCTGGAACTAACTGAAATTAAAAAATCCGACACAACAAAAGAACAAATAAAACAAGAATATGATAAAATACTAAACCAAAAACAACACGACCAAATAATATTCACGGATAGATCAAAAACCCAAGAAGGAACAGGAGGAGCAGTAGTAATGAATGACAGAAGAATTAAAATCCATTTACCAACTGAAACATCAATTTTCACTGCCGAAGCTTATAGTATACTGACTGCACTACAAGAAATAAGAAAAGAACAGCAAAGAGATCACGAATATATAATTTGCAGTGACGCCCTATCCGTTACTAAAGAAACAAAAAACATATATAATAAACAAAAAACAATACAAAAAATACAAGAAGAAATCCACCACATCAACGAAAGAAACAGAATTAGTATAATGTGGATACCATCACACATAGGCATTAAGGAAAATGAAACGGCAGACTTAGAGGCTAAAGAAGCAATACGTGAAGAGAAGACACTAATACCAGTACCAGTCCAAGACTTCCTGAAAATAATCAAATCCAAAATAAATAAGAAATGGGATGAAATATGGAACAATACAATAGGAAATAAACTCAGAAATATAAAGCCAGACACATCCAAATGGACAAACGTTAACAATAGAATAGACCAAACAAAAATCACAAGACTGAGAATAGGACATACAAATCTAACTCATAAATACATTCTACAAAAAACAGAAGCCGAAAAGTGTACCACATGCAACACTCAGATCACTATCGAACATATACTAATTGAATGCCCGAAATACACCACACAGAGAGTCAAAAACAACATCCGACCGACATTAGCAGAGGCCCTTGGGAACGAAATCAACAACCTAAACAACACTATAATTTTCTGCGAAGTGATCAACATACTTAAACTTATTTAAATTTCAATTATATGTAAATAATTAATGTATTACACATCATATTGTACCGGGTACTAATAACCACAGTAGCTGATGTACCGTTACTCTTAAATAAAAAAATTTACAATAATATTCAATTATTATTCGACTATTAAATAAATTAACTTGATCACATAAATAGCATCGCAGGTGAATACAATTATTTTCTAAAATTAAATTAGTGTACCATGTATATCTACTATTTTCGTGACGTCATTATCTAGTTACAAAGTTTGATGACGTGACTCCTCTGCCTAAAAATTTTTCCTATAGATACTCATTCATCAGTAGGGTCGGTAAAAGTACTGTAGACCAAGCCTGGTGTTCTGTAAACTGTCTAGATTATATTTCCCATTTTGAAATATATCATACAATTAGTAGCTCTGAGCATGGTATTTGTACAATCACTATTGGCAACAGGTCCGAATTGTCAGGAGAAATGCGCGAGAATTCCGTAACACAGAAATATTCGTGTCATTTTAGATTTGATATAAACAACGCGGACGCGTATTATAACTTCCTCCAGAACTCAGAGAAAGTATATTTTAACGATATGAACGTAGACAAATTAAACGACAACTTAGTTACCGCAATCAAAGAATCAGCCTGTAATTCTAACATGTTAATAATAACAAAAATTCAGAATAATAATCAACCTAGACAAAAATCAAAACCTTGGTTAACAAATGAATGTCGGTTACTCAAAAAAGCTAGCAAGCGCAGTTTAAGAATGTACCAAAAATATCATTCCGAAACTTCTCTACAAGAATACCTAAAGCACAAGAAATTATATTTTACAACAATTAAACAATGTAAATCCGCATACAATAAAAATATTCAAAACTCCTTAGCAAATTCAAACAATACTACTTTGTGGAAAACCATTAAGGCCTTAAAAACTAGAAATAAAACAATAAATGAAATAAATATAGAAAAATGGGAATCATTTTATATTAATCAATTTAACAAAGCTCAAAGCTCCAGCATAATTTCAAAAACATTTTATGATTGCAAACACCCATTTCTCGATAGCGACACTACACATGATGAACTAATAGAAAGTATCACACACAGCAAAAACAATCACAAATCACCAGGAGCAGACGGCCTAGCAAATGAATTTTTTTAAAATCTTCCAGCAAACTGGTTACATTACCTCCTAAATTTATACAATGTAATAACGAGCAGTGAAACAATACCCACAGCATGGTCTACAATCAACTTATTCCTTCTATATAAAAAAGATGATAAACTAGATCCTTTGAACTATAGAGGGCTGGCTCTCTTAAACTGTGCTTGCAAACTTTTTGCCCAAATAATCTATAACAGACTACAATTCTGGTGTGAAAAGAATAATATATAAGCAGAATTTCAGGCTGGATTCAGACGCGAAAGAGGAACAAGGGACAAAATTTTCTCTTTAATGGCAATAACACATTTACGCCTTCGGTTAAAAAGGAACTCATTATTCGCTATATTTATAGATTTTCGTAAAGCATTCGACACGGTTAACCATAGTATCCTTTGGGAAAAGCTATACAATACTGGAATATCATCTAAATTAATAAGAATTATCCAAGGCCTTTATAAAAATGCGGTACTACAAATTAATGTTAATAATAATTACTCAAACCCTATTAAAATAAGGGAAGGTGTATTGCAGGGTGAAATCCTCAGCCCCATTCTTTTTGCCATATTTATTAATGACTTGGAAGAGGCATTCCGTAATTTATTTATTTATTTATTTATTTATTTTACATTCGGCTTCTCAACAGGAATAATCCCAATAACAGAGAAGCTCTCAGAAAATACAAAAGAACAAAATGAGTACAAAAATATAAGAAAAAAATCTAAATTATAGATTCATTTATAGTACAATTTGTGATATATTTGAAATATATACATAAAAACAAGCTAGTGGAAAACATGTCCGGCATTATGGTTATTTCACTAATTTCGTTGTAAACAGTAGATAAGCGCACAATAGGAGAATTCATAATGGAGTTAGTTCTATAATGATTGACTATAAACAGAGAAGTACAACGTGAATTGAAACTAGGAATGCCAAAGTAAAAGGCCTAAACATAGACGGACACAATGATATCTTATTGGGCTATGCAGATGATATAGTCGTGCTTTGTGAATCCCTAATAGATGTCCAGAGAAAACTAAACATCCTGCATGAGTACTGTGAGGAAAATTATTTAACCCTTAATACAGAAAAAACAAAAATAATTAATTTTCATCGTGGTCGGTCAAAAAACATAATTTTACATATAACAACACCAATATAGAAACAGTGAACAAATTCACTTACCTGGGCATAACTTTCTCATCATCCGGAAAATTTGGACCTGCTGCCAACCACAACTATAACAAAGGAATTGTCGCGTGTCACAATGTCTTAGAACTGTTATCTAAAAGTAAATCTAATAGTTGGCGCGAGAAACAAAAATTGTTAGATTCCGTAATTAACGCTACTTCCCTATACTGTGCAGAAATATGGGCCCCAACTAAATTAGACATTATTGAAAAATGTCAACCACGCTTCTTAAAACTAATACTTCAGTGTCCGAGATCAACTCCCAACTCCATGATACGAATGGAAACGGGTGTTAAACACACTCAAATTTATGTTTAGGAAAGAGTGCTATCCTGGTGGCAAAAATTGTTATGTATGCCAGAAAACCGACTACGAAAGATCTTGTACAATCGTTTAAAGCAATTGGATCACTCTGAATTAAATAAAACAGAGTACAAATAGTGCAGCCAATTAAAAATCTTCTTGCACAATGCTGGCTATGCACACGTTTGGGAAAAACAAACTATTAACTCTAATATCAAAAAACAAATTATTAATAGTTTCCAAAAATTACTAATGGAAAAAGACATTACTTATTGTCAATCTACTAACTATCATTATCAGCTTAAACATCTAAAATCAGAGTACAAACTTTCAGTTTATTTAACTTTCAATTTAAATATTTCTAAATTACGCATAATAACCCAAATGAGGTTAGCAAGCAAAAAAGTAATAGTTTTTACTTTAATAACGTCAGATACACGATAGACAGCACGATTACCTGCACATTATGTAATCTAAATAAAATAGAGGACCCCTACCATTTTCTAATTGTCTGTCCTTTATATTGTTCAATAAGACAACATTATTTACATGAATATAATATAAACAATTTGAACGAAAATAATTACACGTATTTAATAAATAATCTTACAAAAAATAAAATTAATAAATTATGTTACTTTACCACAGAAGCACTAAAATACGTATTTTTTGTTTAAACGAATGAGTTTTTTACAGATTATTATTATTAATAATATTTAATTCTCAAGGTTAATTAATATGGAAAAATTTAATTAGACAATTGTTTTTTTTAAGTCAAACTATTTAATTGTAAATAATATATGTATGTACATGTTTAAAACTAACATGTTTTAAATGAGAGGAATTTGGAAAATATCAACTCCTTGAGGTAGCAACCCGCTGCACATGGGAATAGAACGGTTAACCCGCCCTGACTCTATTTAAATAAGTCAATAAATAAATGGAAATAACTGTTTCTGTTACTTGGAAAAATTAGTTATATGTTTTTACGTGTTTAAGTTTAATTTTAGAATTGTTTGAAATAGCTGTAGTATCTTAAACTATTTATTAATATTAATATTATTGCATCTGGCTTCACGCGAGTGCGCGCGCACCCACACGCCCAGCGTACAGCTGCTACAGCGTTGATCGACTGCGCTGAACTCAGACTGTGTCTGGCTTGCAAACGGTAAACACGTATCGCGTCGTCGTCCGCGAGAGTGGTTTTTCTACCATTTTGCATAAAACTTTCTGATTTTCATATGGTCAGTAAAGTAATTGGTTGTTTAATTATCGTACGCGTAGCTTGATTAGCCTAACACGACTAATTCAAGGAGTATCGTTCGGTTTTCATTTAATTTGGTACTTTATAGTCCGCGAATACTTTCCGGCGCCAATTTATGCAGCTAATAGACACATCTCAGGAATCAATTGTAAAATCGAACTGTACAATTTGATTTCTCACGGGAATTCGTGTTGTTAGGGATTTGATTCATATTTCCTTGGGTGAATTCATTATTATTTCTTTGTAAACCTGTTTACACACGTCCACGTTCGAGTGACGTCATCCACAGCACATCTGCTGTTATTGTCGACTAGGTACATTCAATGCAACAAGTTTTGCATTCTAGTTGGTTGTTATTAAGTTCATTTAGAGTTCTTAATATTGTTTAACTACATTTGTTTGTTCATACACTTATGAAATGATTTAGTTAATTCAACAAATATCGTATTTGTTCTATCTTTGGTTTATTATTGTTTATGTCACTTGTATTCAATACGCTATCACATATCTCTCAGAATTGTATTTCAGTTGTTTGTTATTTGTTGCAATTATATTTAGCACGTTTGTTAGTTCGTAAAACTATCTGGTCCTTCGTCCGTTGTTAATTAGTACGTTTCACAAATTAATATTATCCCGTATATTGGCCAAGTCCAGTGATGTGAACCAGCTATCGAAGGTTGTAATTAATTTTGGTTTACATATAGTTTTGTTTTATTCATTGAATTTAACATCACACACATTGTTGGTGCTTCTAGACCGGATTCGCTGATCTAGAGACATCGCATTTGGGCTTGCGAGCAGGATCAAAACATTTTGGTTCTTCTAGACCGGATTCGCTGGTTTAGGTATTGAACATTTGGTCCTTCGAGCCATTAGGTCCTTATTACTTAGTCCTTCGCACCGGAGGGACGCAACATTTGGTCCTTCGAGCCGGATTTGGCGGTATTCGGAGATAATTATTGTTTCTAGTTACATTTGATCGCTTCGAGCCGGATCTGGCGGTATTCGGAGATAATTATTGTTTCTAGTTACATTTGATCGCTTCGTGCCGGATTTGGCGGTATTCGGAGATAATTATTGTTTCTAGTTACTTTGGTATTAGTAATTGCATTTAATAACACACTGTAAAATGGCTAAACTACTGCACAAACAATTAGAGGTTGTGACAGAAGATATTCGTCGTCTATCAGTCTATTCTTCAGAGACTGATGAAAAACGTAAAGTGAAATTTGAGGTAACTATTCCGTCTCTCGCAGCTTGGGAACAGGAATTCAATCGTACTTATTGTGAATATTCTTCAAAGTTAGAACAAACCAAAAATCCCGAGGAGGATATATTGGCAGAAATTTCCCGAGTTAAGAATTTGTTTAATGAAATAAAGGAACTCATTTGCGACATACGTGTCAATTACAAACTTATGTTCAGGGGAGACACCGGATCACAGTCAGGGTCCGACAGAGCTAAATCAGAATCACATTCGATTCAATCCGCACAATCTTTGCGATATATGCAACCCAGCTTGCCTAAATTGAATCTCCCAACATTCGATGGGGAGAAAACAACGTTTATGAATTTTTACGATTTATTCACACAGTTGGTGATAAATCGGGACAGTTTGTCAGATATTGAACGACTTCAATATCTCAAGTTATCTTTAAAAGTGGAAGCCGCTAGGCTTATTACAAATATCCCCGCCAAAGCTGATAGTTTTGATATTGCATGGAACGCCATCACAGATGAATATTATCGTCCTAGGTTGTTGAGGTCGGTACATCTGAATGCACTCCAAGATGTGCAAAAGGTCAAGCAGGCAGACGCTCCTGCACTAAAATCATTGTTGAACACAGCACGCGAAAACATCGCTGGTCTGAAAAATTTAGAGGTTGATGTTGACTCATGTGGGGTCATTTTGGAAAACATGATTTGTCGTAAGCTAGATTCGTCTACTAGACGACAGTGGGAACTAACATTGGATTCTGACTCCAAGCCCACTCATGTAGAGTTAATTGCGTTCTTGACTAAGCAAGTTTCAAGCTTAGAGGTTGAACCAGACAAACCTGTCAAAACTCACGAGCCAATCAAAAGGCACAAGCCAGCATCCCGAGCGATGACATTGGCAACTGATACGAATTGTCCGTATTGCAGAAAGTCTCACTACATCAGTCAGTGTGAAGGGTTTATAGCTCTTAAACCTAAAGGAAGACATGATGCTGCAATCAAACACAAGTTGTGCATCAACTGTCTTAGAATGGGTCACATACGCCCGAACTGTCCTAGTACAGCCACATGCAGAACGTGTAACAAAACTCACCATACGCTGCTGCATTTTGGTGAAAGGTCGAACAAGTCGTTATCACCCAAGCGTAATAAACAATCTGAGCAAAACAAACGTCCGTCATCACCCAAGAATGATGCAAACTCTCAAGCCAGTAGTAGTAATTCTGAAACTACTACGTCAATGTCTGCTAGGACTTATTCACTAAGTCAACACAGAAAACATACTTCGGTATTACTACCCACTGCAAAGCTGCATATATTTGACAGTGCAGGAAAGGTACATGTTGTACGTGCCTTATTGGATACAGGATCGCAGAAATCCTACATCACAAGTCGTTGTGTCCACAATTTGAATCTGTCTATTGAAGCGTGTCAAACAAAGATTATGTCAATCAGTGACACCCACGTCAAGGACACTAGTGGTATTATACATACCAAAATCAAACCATGTCGTAGAGAAACTCCAGTTCTCGATTTGAGTTGCATTGTAATCGACAACATTACAGGCAGAATCCCAGATTATCCAATATCTCGGGATACCTTTAAACAATTTGGGAATATCCAGCTTTCGGATCCCGAATGCTATAAATCTCAACGAATAGACATGCTGTTAGGAGCTGACATTTGGGGTCAGGTCATTCGTAACGGAGTTAAGAAAGGAGTCGATGGCACACTTACCGCCATCAAAACAATCTTTGGTTGGGTGGTTATGGGAGAATATACCAGCAAACAAACAAGCAATGCTGTGGTGTCCTATCATACATACACACAAGAAGATACCCACGAACTATTGTAAAAATTTTGGGAATTGGAAAACGTTCCAACTCCATCGGTTGTCACTAAACCGGAGGATAAAATGGTGGAGGACCATTTTGTCAATACTACCCAAAGAGACTCCGAGGGAAAATACACGGTTTCTTTACCTTTTAAACAGTACCCACCAGTACTAGGCAATTCATATAAGAAAGCTTTGTCCATTTGTCACGCACAGCTGACTCGCTTGAGTAAAGACCCAGAGTTACTCAAGGCTTATGATGCAATATTCGAAGAATATTTGCAAAAGGGTTACGTCACGAGACTTGATGTGCAACCCAATTTGAATGATCAGGATTCGTACTATATTCCACACCATGCAGTGGTTAAACCTGATAGTGCGACGACACCGGTATGCATTGTGTTCAATGTTTCAAAGCCATCGTCTAATGGAAAGTCGATTAATGACTTGTATCCTGGTCCGGTACTACAGAAGAGTATCTTCACTCTTCATTTGCGAAATAGATTTTATCCCATTTTAATTACGGGGGATTTAAAACAGATGTTCCTACAAATTAGAGTTGTACGCGAGCATCAACGATTTCTAAGGTTCATTTGGAAACCTGCGGATGCCACACATCCTATTGTGTACCAATTCAACACTATCTGCTTTGGTTTGAATTGTTCGCCGTTCTTAGCGTTGCGTACAGTTGAGCAGTTGGCTCAAGACGAAGGGAATCAATATCCCTTAGCAGCTAAAGTCCTGCAAAATGATGTCTATATGGACGATGTTGTGACTGGAGCTGAAGACATTCAGTCAGCACTGACACTGCGCCGTGAACTCACGGATATATTCGAAAAGGGAGGATTCACCCTCCGAAAATGGGCCAGTAATTCTCAAACAATACTGGATGAACTACCAGACAATGCACGCGCAGCGAAAGATGTCCACTTCACTGACGACGAGTCAGTGAAATTGCTAGGTGTCAAATGGGTTTGTAAGTCCGACTGCTACGAGTATACGGTATCAAAACCCGACGATTTATGCACCAAAAGAAACATTTTGTCCTGCATTGCAAGGATCTATGATCCATTGGGCATTATGTCCCCATTGGTGATGTTTCTTAAACTCATCATGCAAGAGCTTTGGAAATCAAAGGTAGAATGGGATGAAGAACCTCCCGCTCATATTGTCTCAGAGTGGAACTTGTTTCTGAACGAGATCGATTGTATATCCAACTATTCGATACCAAGGTTAGCTTGTTTGAGTTCTAAATTCGATCTTATCGGATTTGCGGATGCCTCCGAGCGAGGCTACTGTGCCGTTGTCTATGTTAGAAGTTATCCAAACGATAAACCAGTGGTGCAATTGCTCTGTGCAAAGACGCGTGTACTATACCTCGTTTGGAATTATATGCGGCGCATCTTCTCGCCAAACTTCTCGAGAATATTCTCGAAAATATTCCAAAACAACCAGAGGCTGTACATTGCTTCTCGGACTCTATGATAGTTCTTGCCTGGTTGCGCAAGGAACCACACACTCTGAAAACATTTGTGGGTAATCGAGTCGCTCAAATACAGACAAATTTTCCGAGTGAACACTGGCGTCATGTAGCGTCGGAACACAATGCGGCCGACGTAGGTTCTAGAGGTCTCAGTCCTCTAAGTTTCAAGACATGTACTCTCTGGATAAATGGACCAGAGTGGTTACAACAACCTTACTCGTGTTGGCCACAAAGTGAAGTGGTTCAACTTGACGAAGATCAAACCAACTCTGCTCAGACAGAGATTGCCAACAGCCTAAGTTTGTCTTTAGGGAGACCCTAAGGTGGCCGGTATGTTTAAAACTAACCTGTTTTAAATGAGAGGAATTTGGAAAATATCAACTCCTTGAGGTAGCAACCCGCTGCACATGGGAATAGAACGGTTAACCCGCCCTGACTCTATTTAAATAAGTCAATAAATAAATGGAAATAACTGTTTCTGTTACTTGGAAAAATTAGTTATATGTTTTTACGTGTTTAAGTTTAATTTTAGAATTGTTTGAAATAGCTGTAGTATCTTAAACTATTTATTAATATTAATATTATTGCATCTGGCTTCACGCGAGTACGCGCGCACCCACACGCCCAGCGGATGTACCGTTACTCTTAAATAAAAAAAAAATTACAATAATATTCAATTATTATTCGACTATTAAATAAATTAACTTGATCACATAAATAGCATCGCAGGTGAATACAATTATTTTCTAAAATTAAATTAGTGTACCATGTATATCTACTATTTTCGTGACGTCATTATCTAGTTACAAAGTTTGATGACGTGACTCCTCTGCCTAAAAATTTTTCCTATAGATACTCATTCATCAGTAGGGTCGGTAAAAGTACTGTAGACCAAGCCTGGTGTTCTGTAAACTGTCTAGATTATATTTCCCATTTTGAAATATATCATACAATTAGTAGCTCTGAGCATGGTATTTGTACAATCACTATTGGCAACAGGTCCGAATTGTCAGGAGAAATGCGCGAGAATTCCGTAACACAGAAATATTCGTGTCATTTTAGATTTGATATAAACAACGCGGACGCGTATTATAACTTCCTCCAGAACTCAGAGAAAGTATATTTTAACGATATGAACGTAGACAAATTAAACGACAACTTAGTTACCGCAATCAAAGAATCAGCCTGTAATTCTAACATGTTAATAATAACAAAAATTCAGAATAATAATCAACCTAGACAAAAATCAAAACCTTGGTTAACAAATGAATGTCGGTTACTCAAAAAAGCTAGCAAGCGCAGTTTAAGAATGTACCAAAAATATCATTCCGAAACTTCTCTACAAGAATACCTAAAGCACAAGAAATTATATTTTACAACAATTAAACAATGTAAATCCGCATACAATAAAAATATTCAAAACTCCTTAGCAAATTCAAACAATACTACTTTGTGGAAAACCATTAAGGCCTTAAAAACTAGAAATAAAACAATAAATGAAATAAATATAGAAAAATGGGAATCATTTTATATTAATCAATTTAACAAAGCTCAAAGCTCCAGCATAATTTCAAAAACATTTTATGATTGCAAACACCCATTTCTCGATAGCGACACTACACATGATGAACTAATAGAAAGTATCACACACAGCAAAAACAATCACAAATCACCAGGAGCAGACGGCCTAGCAAATGAATTTTTTTAAAATCTTCCAGCAAACTGGTTACATTACCTCCTAAATTTATACAATGTAATAACGAGCAGTGAAACAATACCCACAGCATGGTCTACAATCAACTTATTCCTTCTATATAAAAAAGATGATAAACTAGATCCTTTGAACTATAGAGGGCTGGCTCTCTTAAACTGTGCTTGCAAACTTTTTGCCCAAATAATCTATAACAGACTACAATTCTGGTGTGAAAAGAATAATATATAAGCAGAATTTCAGGCTGGATTCAGACGCGAAAGAGGAACAAGGGACAAAATTTTCTCTTTAATGGCAATAACACATTTACGCCTTCGGTTAAAAAGGAACTCATTATTCGCTATATTTATAGATTTTCGTAAAGCATTCGACACGGTTAACCATAGTATCCTTTGGGAAAAGCTATACAATACTGGAATATCATCTAAATTAATAAGAATTATCCAAGGCCTTTATAAAAATGCGGTACTACAAATTAATGTTAATAATAATTACTCAAACCCTATTAAAATAAGGGAAGGTGTATTGCAGGGTGAAATCCTCAGCCCCATTCTTTTTGCCATATTTATTAATGACTTGGAAGAGGCATTCCGTAATTTATTTATTTATTTATTTATTTATTTTACATTCGGCTTCTCAACAGGAATAATCCCAATAACAGAGAAGCTCTCAGAAAATACAAAAGAACAAAATGAGTACAAAAATATAAGAAAAAAATCTAAATTATAGATTCATTTATAGTACAATTTGTGATATATTTGAAATATATACATAAAAACAAGCTAGTGGAAAACATGTCCGGCATTATGGTTATTTCACTAATTTCGTTGTAAACAGTAGATAAGCGCACAATAGGAGAATTCATAATGGAGTTAGTTCTATAATGATTGACTATAAACAGAGAAGTACAACGTGAATTGAAACTAGGAATGCCAAAGTAAAAGGCCTAAACATAGACGGACACAATGATATCTTATTGGGCTATGCAGATGATATAGTCGTGCTTTGTGAATCCCTAATAGATGTCCAGAGAAAACTAAACATCCTGCATGAGTACTGTGAGGAAAATTATTTAACCCTTAATACAGAAAAAACAAAAATAATTAATTTTCATCGTGGTCGGTCAAAAAACATAATTTTACATATAACAACACCAATATAGAAACAGTGAACAAATTCACTTACCTGGGCATAACTTTCTCATCATCCGGAAAATTTGGACCTGCTGCCAACCACAACTATAACAAAGGAATTGTCGCGTGTCACAATGTCTTAGAACTGTTATCTAAAAGTAAATCTAATAGTTGGCGCGAGAAACAAAAATTGTTAGATTCCGTAATTAACGCTACTTCCCTATACTGTGCAGAAATATGGGCCCCAACTAAATTAGACATTATTGAAAAATGTCAACCACGCTTCTTGAAACTAATACTTCAGTGTCCGAGATCAACTCCCAATTCCATGATACGAATGGAAACGGGTGTTAAACACACTCAAATTTATGTTTAGGAAAGAGTGCTATCCTGGTGGCAAAAATTGTTATGTATGCCAGAAAACCGACTACGAAAGATCTTGTACAATCGTTTAAAGCAATTGGATCACTCTGAATTAAATAAAACAGAGTACAAATAGTGCAGCCAATTAAAAATCTTCTTGCACAATGCTGGCTATGCACACGTTTGGGAAAAACAAACTATTAACTCTAATATCAAAAAACAAATTATTAATAGTTTCCAAAAATTACTAATGGAAAAAGACATTACTTATTGTCAATCTACTAACTATCATTATCAGCTTAAACATCTAAAATCAGAGTACAAACTTTCAGTTTATTTAACTTTCAATTTAAATATTTCTAAATTACGCATAATAACCCAAATGAGGTTAGCAAGCAAAAAAGTAATAGTTTTTACTTTAATAACGTCAGATACACGATAGACAGCACGATTACCTGCACATTATGTAATCTAAATAAAATAGAGGACCCCTACCATTTTCTAATTGTCTGTCCTTTATATTGTTCAATAAGACAACATTATTTACATGAATATAATATAAACAATTTGAACGAAAATAATTACACGTATTTAATAAATAATCTTACAAAAAATAAAATTAATAAATTATGTTACTTTACCACAGAAGCACTAAAATACGTATTTTTTGTTTAAACGAATGAGTTTTTTACAGATTATTATTATTAATAATATTTAATTCTCAAGGTTAATTAATATGGAAAAATTTAATTAGACAATTGTTTTTTTTAAGTCAAACTATTTAATTGTAAATAATATATGTATGTACATGTTTAAAACTAACATGTTTTAAATGAGAGGAATTTGGAAAATATCAACTCCTTGAGGTAGCAACCAGCTGCACATGGGAATAGAACGGTTAACCCGCCCTGACTCTATTTAAATAAGTCAATAAATAAATGGAAATAACTGTTTCTGTTACTTGGAAAAATTAGTTATATGTTTTTACGTGTTTAAGTTTAATTTTAGAATTGTTTGAAATAGCTGTAGTATCTTAAACTATTTATTAATATTAATATTATTGCATCTGGCTTCACGCGAGTGCGCGCGCACCCACACGCCCAGCGTACAGCTGCTACAGCGTTGATCGACTGCGCTGAACTCAGACTGTGTCTGGCTTGCAAACGGTAAACACGTATCGCGTCGTCGTCCGCGAGAGTGGTTTTTCTACCATTTTGCATAAAACTTTCTGATTTTCATATGGTCAGTAAAGTAATTGGTTGTTTAATTATCGTACGCGTAGCTTGATTAGCCTAACACGACTAATTCAAGGAGTATCGTTCGGTTTTCATTTAATTTGGTACTTTATAGTCCGCGAATACTTTCCGGCGCCAATTTATGCAGCTAATAGACACATCTCAGGAATCAATTGTAAAATCGAACTGTACAATTTGATTTCTCACGGGAATTCGTGTTGTTAGGGATTTGATTCATATTTCCTTGGGTGAATTCATTATTATTTCTTTGTAAACCTGTTTACACACGTCCACGTTCGAGTGACGTCATCCACAGCACATCTGCTGTTATTGTCGACTAGGTACATTCAATGCAACAAGTTTTGCATTCTAGTTGGTTGTTATTAAGTTCATTTAGAGTTCTTAATATTGTTTAACTACATTTGTTTGTTCATACACTTATGAAATGATTTAGTTAATTCAACAAATATCGTATTTGTTCTATCTTTGGTTTATTATTGTTTGTCACTTGTATTCAATACGCTATCACATATCTCTCAGAATTGTATTTCAGTTGTTTGTTATTTGTTGCAATTATATTTAGCACGTTTGTTAGTTCGTAAAACTATCTGGTCCTTCGTCCGTTGTTAATTAGTACGTTTCACAAATTAATATTATCCCGTATATTGGCCAAGTCCAGTGATGTGAACCAGCTATCGAAGGTTGTAATTAATTTTGGTTTACATATAGTTTTGTTTTATTCATTGAATTTAACATCACACACATTGTTGGTGCTTCTAGACCGGATTCGCTGATCTAGAGACATCGCATTTGGGCTTGCGAGCAGGATCAAAACATTTTGGTTCTTCTAGACCGGATTCGCTGGTTTAGGTATTGAACATTTGGTCCTTCGAGCCATTAGGTCCTTATTACTTAGTCCTTCGCACCGGAGGGACGCAACATTTGGTCCTTCGAGCCGGATGTTGCGAGCCATTAGGTCCTTATTACTTAGTCCTTCGCACCGGAGGGACGCAACAGTACATAAATGTTAAATATAGAAAAAAAATAATGTATTTTCCTTTCTTTATAGTATAGTTTAATTTTAAACTATGATATTATTATTTATCATATAAAGTGTAGATGTAAGAGAACTAATATTGATCTGTATTACACAATATGTTTGTTGCCTTTCCACTATTTGTATAAGATTTGTATTAATCTATCAACAAATATATTATTATTATTTATTGTTTAAATTAAATTCTTTTGATGCAGGGATCGTAAGTACTGCGCCACTTATTGCAAATTCATCGTCATTTATAATAGCAAATGTTTTTTGGAACAACTTGATTTTCTGATTTATCACTTACCTGGTTCGTAATTGGTCGACTTTACAGTCCCACAACTTTTACAACTTGACCGGTTGTGCAGAATATATTTCAGAATACGTATAACTTCTTTCTCTTTCAGTTCTCTTTATCATACCTGGAACTATGGCACGTGAAGTTAGTGTGTACTATTGTTTTTGTTTATAACTCTTTTCGGTAAGTAGCAAAAAATGTGATATATACAGCAAAAATTATAATAAAAAATCTGGTGTGGCCAACACAATACCTCCCGCCATTTACAGCCCGAGTCACAAAAAAGATTAAGTTAATCCTTATTTTTGGGTTAGCGAATTTTACTCTAATTTTGAAAATTTATTTCTTAAAATATAGTCTAATCTAATCCTAGTAACTTCCTATTTTTTAAAACCCTCAACAGAAGTAAATCCCAATTACAGAGTAGGTTCACATTCACACACATCCATGCCTTACTGGGACTCGAACCCAGAGCCCCGAGGGCACTTGACATGAGGCGTTGCTCTAACAGGTACCGCGCGAGTTTGTATTTTTTATATTTTTTTATTTAAAATAGCAAGTATTTGCAGGACGATTAGAATCTTGTTTCAACTTATTTTCGTATTTTTAACGGGTTTTTTATTCAGAGAGAGTGTGTGCTCACGCAAGAGAGCTTTAGCTCTTCATCGAGTCAAGCCGGCCCCAGACTACTCGCCTTGTGTACTTGTACAAGTATTTACAAGTATTCAAGGCCATGTACGAATGCCGAGTCCGATCTCCCAAATCACTCGTGTATACTTGTAATACTTGGGAATACTTTGCATGCAGTCATTTAATTTCCCGCCAACTTTAAATTTGTCAGTATCATGCTGGACAGCCCCACAGACGACGTACTTGTCGCAAATGCGGCCTATGTTATTTTAAGTGGGGGGTATATTTTGTTAAAGAAAAAACTGAGACGCAAAAGAAGATTGTGGATGTTATCAATAAATAAAACACGAAATATAGCGATTGTATGTTATACGAACTTTAACGAAGAAATATCGACTGATCTAGGAGGTTGCCCGAGTGATGTAGGAGCTTTGGCAAGTATGGTAAGGCAAACATTGGCGAGGGTAATTATCCTTTGACTCGTGCCAAGTTTACCGACAACGGATGGGAAACTCCGAGTACGAGTACGAGTGGACACGAGCATAGCCAAGTACGAGGAATTTCATTCCCACACCACTCGTCATCGTTGATACTTGTCAATACTTGCGAGTAGTCTGGGGCCGGCTTTAGGGAGACAGTGTGTGCTCTCTCGGGGAGACGGTGTGTGCCGTCTTCCGCGAACCTGGTAAGTGCCGGGCAAGCAGTTTGTTAGGACCTTGGCTGCCTCTGACTCAATGCTGTTGCTGTTGGTGTGTGCCAGCAGCTCAAGAGGGAGTGTAGAAGGTGCATCGTAGTGCTACAAATATCGCCGTAGCCGGATGTTTCCGCACAGTGGGGTTTGCTATAATCGCGATTGTCGATGAGTGTTGGTATGTGTCAACACGGCTCCGTTCCGAAATCGCGATTGTTGATGAGTATTGTCGAGTGACAACACTGTTACCGTTTTGTTTTTCTCAACTTTGGTGTGTGCCATTGTTGCCCGTTCATTGTTGACCGTTTCTTTTATTGAACGAATCCTGCAAATATCGCTGGTTCATTTGTATTAGCCGATTGTATCCTAGCGTTGCTACTTTCAATTGTTTTGTTATTATTATCGTTTTTAGTATATTTTAATAAAATATTAAAATTCATTACGTACGATTTCATTGTCAAAAACCAAACTCTGTCTCCACTAAGCTACCCGAGCCCTTTTGGCGTTCAAGACACTCTTTTTAGCGACGCTATAAGAGCGTTCTTCACCAGATTTACCACCTCTCTTGTGCTGTGTTATCGAACGATCGATTGTCGCTCGAGAAACCCGTTTTGACAGCAAAGTTGACAGGCACTTTTTGGCCATTACACTACATATTTACTTATGCTGAAAACTGTATTGAATTCCTTTTCTATAGTTCTATTTCCTTTTTTTCTTTTTAAAACGTTACTAATATGTTTTGAAGTGATTAGTTCTTTGATAGTGACATTTGTCTGTCAGTTACATACATTTACACTGCGTTTTGTTTATTTAAAGCGTCAAAAAATTCGGTGGTGAGTTTTTGATAAATAAGCACGTTTTAGGGTTCCTAGAATACGATTTTACTATTTTTACGATGATGTCTGTATGTGTGTGTGTGCGTGTGTATGTGTGTGTGTGCGTGTGTGTGTGCGTGTGTGTGTATGTGTGTCAGGGTGTGTGTATGTGTGTCAGGGTGTGTGTGCGTGTGTAACAAAAATTTGGACTACGATAACTTCCATATTACAATTCAAAAAATTATAATTCTTTTGTATTTCTCTTCGTTACATCCATGTGAAGAGCTGATTAGATTTTGGTTAGAATTGGTCAACCGGAAGTACACTCATTTGAAGATTTTAACAGTTTTTCTTGAAAAAGCGATGTTAAATATCAATTTTTTACATTTAATGTTATTATAAATATTAAACAATATTTTATTCTCTATACGATTTGAATGCATTTTATATTTCATATTAAATGGATATAGAGTTAAAAAATTATAAAGAAATTAAATATCATATATTAGTCAGCTATGCTATAACTCTGGAAACAACTGCTATATTAAGAAAATTCTGATTGAAAGGTGTCAGTGTCAAGTGCAGTTGACAGTATGTGTGTTATAATTTTACTAGAAATATAGAATGTTTTTGCTAGAAACTTTTTGTATGGAATTTGTATAAAATTCATACAGCTGCCTTAAGGTAATGTACAAGAAATAGAGTCATTTGCAAGGTACTTTCTGTTGACATTTATACAAAATACATAGAACTGACGGAAGGTAATGTGCTGGCCACATCAGATTTTTTTAATTTATCCGTAAAATATATAGAAAAAGTATTAATGCAAATTTATAAAAAAATTAAAAATCTTTAATTTTTATAATAACATTAATCTCAAAAAAATATATTTAAAGGTATTTTTCGAAGAAAAACTATTTTGAGCTTCTAGTAAAGTGCCATTTCCGGTTATCTGATTATCACCAAAATCTAATGGGCTCTTTCCATTACAGAAAAAGTTCAAAATTTTCTGAATGATAGTATTTGAGTATACGCAAGGTTTGACTTAGAGTGGAGGATCCACACACACATACACACAGACATCATCGTGAAAATGTTAAAATTGGATTCTAGGGACCTTAAAACGTGATCATTTACCAAAATCTCGATATGCGATTTTTAGCACAATCCCTACAATACCTCCCTTACCAAGGGCAACGGGAGGTAAAAAAACATGATAATTTTAACATGTACCTGTCAACTTCTGGTTAAATCAGTGCTATTAATTTAATAGTTATTTGTATATCAAGGCCGCGAAATCACTCTTTAGCGTACCGAGAGAAAAACTGTCGCCGAGGCCGCTTGCGGCCGAGGCAAGACAATCTCGAGGGTACACAATATTTTTTGTGCAACCGTAAAAATTATGTAATTACAAATTTTATTAATTTTAAACAGTTTCATTGGATATAGAAAGTTAGCTTTGACGGTGGCTATGGGATTAACATTTGATAAACAAAACCATGCAATTTTCAAGTGTCAAAGTGATTATTTATCTAATTTCGCGGCCGCTACCATGACAACGTCCGCGAAATGAATTCCGCGGCCGTTACCATAACAACGGTTGCGAAATTTAATTTCGCGGCCTGTATTGCGGCTGCGAAATGATTATTTCGCGTCCGGTTGCACAAAAAAATATTTTTTGTGCAGCCGGACATGAACTAAACATTTCGCAAACGCAATACAGGCTGCGAAATCCAATATCGCGGCCATTGTTTTGGCAACAGCCGCGAAATTGGATGTAACCTAAAATCACTTGGTATATTTGAGAATTGGTATGAACCATGAAGGAAAATATGACAATGGCAGTCAAGTTTCTAGAATATAACAATAAGTTTTTTAAAATATAAATACAATAAATATTGTAAAATAGTTAGTTTAGAAATAACTGATTCTTCTTTTCAGCTACATTTTACAAAACTAATTATTGTGTTTATAAAATGTCAAGCCATGAAAGCCGCCTTTCAATTTCAATAAATTAAACTATTAAAATAGTTTTTTTCGATTGAAATCATTTAGCTAAAGAGTGACTTCGCGGCCTTGATATTCAAATAACTAAAATGGGCATACCCGGATACTAAATTTACAAAAATAATATTAAATACTTTTTGTGTTACCTTTGTTCTATTTGATAATGGGAATATTGAAAATAACTGGGAATAGACATAAAGTAAACAATGTTTTTATTGTCATAAAACAAAAATAGCTTTATAAAAATAACCCACATTCTAAACTGGCCTTATGAAGGCCACCCCAAACGCTCTAGATGTAGCTAGATTTTGAGCAAAAGCTTATTAGTGATATTGTTATTGTTATTATTTGCTAATCTCTGTTGTTTGCTTGTTTATCTCTATTATTTTATACAATGATTAATAATGCATCTGATACGATTAATTAAAGAAACAAATAAACTGGTACATACTTATCGCTTATCGTTAAGAAAATAAAGTTTTCCATTATCAACAATAATATGTAACAGGCGCGTATACAAGGGGGGGGGGGGTAAAAACCAAAATCAAACAACCTCAAATATTATAGTAATTTAATATTAGGAAAACAAATTCTGGGATGCAGTCATGTGATTATTTATTATTTACTTCAACGTTTCGATCCTACCAGGATCATCCTAAGGAAGAAATAATTATAGATGTACATATTTTAAGCCAGTCGGCGAGCGTTTAAAAGAGGCTGTGGAAATAAATGGTGATAAGCTGGAATAAATTTTGTTCTCTTTATTGAGTCCTTCAAAAAGATATACCAATTTTGCACCCTTTTTTGCCGGATTTTGCCGCCATCTTGAATCAAAGGTGCAAAAAATTAATTTTTGGCTATTTTCTTGAAAACAGTGGCTCGTATACAAAATTAAAGCTTGTAATTTTGTGTACATAAAGGGGTTCTTAAATAGTTTTTTCCTAGGAATAACTCTCAAAGAGATATGTTAATAGTTATTTGTATATCAAGGCTGCGAAATCACTGTTTAGTGTACCGAGAGTAAAATTGTCGCCGAGGCCGCTTGCGGCCGAGGCAAGACAATCTCGAGGGCGCTAAAGGATTTCGCGGACCAGGTGTACACAATATTTTTTTTGTGCAACCGGACGCGAAATAAGCATTTTGCAGCCGCAATACAGGCCGCGAAATGAATTTCGCGGCCGTTGTCATGGTAGCGGCCGCGAAATGAAGTAAACAATCAATTTGACACTTGAGAATTGCATGGTTTTGTTTATCAAATGTTAATCCCATGGCCACCTTGAAAGCTAACTTTCTATTTACAATGAAACTGTTTAAAATTAATAAAATTTGTAATAACATAATTTTTTCTACGACCACCATGAAAAGTTGATATTTAAGCTCTCTTTTGTCATCGTAAAGTTAATGATTACTAAGGAACGAGCAAAAAAATACTTTACGACGCGTCTCCCATAGCAACGCGCGGTAAAGTACTTAATTTGCTCGCTTAGATAAATACATATTATTGTTGAAATTTTAATTTATTTAAACAATACTTACGAAATCTAAAAGATACGTTAGGTTCTGTTTTACACCACAAATGTGCTGCAAACAATACGAAGTTAGCTACGCTACCAACTTATTTATTTAATTAAGTTACAACTTTATTCTGTTGGTGAATATACATTTAATTACAACTATAAATATTTCCATAATTAACAAACTTAGTGCATTTAATCATTGACCGACAATGTTAAAATTGAATGTGCAGTTTTGGCAGTTTTGTATATTTATTCCAGAGCTTGAAACAGCTGACGAGGATAAATTAGATTCTGTGACTGTGACATTCTCACTAGAATATTCAGTTAGTGTGGCAGTGGCAGAAGCTTGATTCTCCTTGTTTGTTAAAATTTTATGCGCTGTATCAATTTTATTTTTCAAACTTTCATCAACATAACCTTCTGCAACAGCTGATGAATGCCAGCCACCATGACGTTTTAGAGTCATAATGTCAGCTCCGGAATTAGCTAGTAACGTAGCAGAGGATCTGCGGAAACAATGGCCTGTAAATGATTTCGAATCAGGTAAATTCAGATATTGTGCAATGTTAAATGGAATTTTTCCTATAGTGTTCATTCCAACAACTTGTGCGGTACATTTGCCATGCTTATAATTTATGAATAATCGCCGAGATGATATGTTAGAGGGTCGAAGAGCAATATATCTTCTGTACATTGACAAAAGATTATGATCATCAACAATAAATGTTCGCTGCACATTAGTTTTTGAGCCTGGAATCTTCACAATTAAAATGGGCCCATTATCCTCAATATCATCTACAGTCATCCTAACTAATTCGTCGCGTCGGCATGCTCCAGCAACACCCAATATAAGAGCAACTTTCATCATAAGGAAATGATCGTCTGGGGTTTCAGTCAGGAATTTATTTATTTCATCTTTTGTTAAAGATTTAGATTTTTTTGGTCTATAACCAACTGATTTTTGTTTCAAAAAAGCAGTTAGTTTCTTGAATTTGCTGATATCAATATCGTTTTTAACTGCTAGTGTTGATTTTAGCATGGAATAAATGGACCAAAGAGAAGACGATTTCATTACATTAGATTTTTCCAAAAAGTAAGCTAGTGAAACATTTTCACTGTAATTCTTGATTTTTTTTAACTTACACCATTCAATGAGGACGTTATAATTCTTTTCGTATAATGCTCTTGATTTTGCAGGTAATAAACTCAAGGAAGTATTTTGCGCCGTTTCGAATATATCTGGAGGAGTACAAGAAAAATCACTATCTTCACTATTTTCGGAGATTTTTGACCACATTTTTGATTTATGTGTAAAAACTTTTCATAAAACAATGATTGTTGGCATCAGAATTATTTATTTACTCATATCGTCATGGTTACAGCAACACAAAACAGGATTATTTGACGATTTTCACTCTGTGATCTGTGATTTTTAACTATTTATTTATTTATATTTTTTAAATGTCCGACGTGTATGTATCTATCCACACGTGTACTGTTTCCTTCAACTGGACCATTCTGTAAGTTTCATGTTATAGTTTTTTGTAATCTAGAATTTTGTAATTGATTGTGTTCTCATATACTATTTCACTCTGTATATATATATATATATATATATATATATATATATATATATATATATATATATATATATATATATATATATATATATATATATATATTGTAGAGCCCCGAAGAAGACTATTGTATAGTCGAAACGTCGGCGTGAATAAATTTGTAACATTGACTGCTAGTCCGAAACTTTATTAATTCCATCCCCAACACAGTCGAACATCATTTTTTGAACAAAACAGGAAGTTGGTTAAGATTGAATTAAACTTACTAAATAGGTATTATTATTTTTTTAGTTCGTTAGTAAAGTCGTAGAAAAAATTATGTGTGCATCTCTACCGTAAAGTATCTTTATTGCTCTAGCTGAATTTACGAGCACGAGCAATAAAGATTCACTTTACGCTCTTGATACACAAATAACTATTACGGTTGCACAAAAAATATTGTGTACACCTTGTCCGCGAAATCCTTTAGCGCTCTCGAGATTGTCTTGCCTCGGCCGCAAGCGGCCTCGGCGACAATTTTTCTCTCGGTACGCTAAAGAATGATTTCGCGGCCTTGATATACAAATAATTATTGTGCAACCGTAAAAAATATGTAATTACAAATTTTATTAATTTTCAACAGTTTCATTATAAATAGGAAGTTAGCTTTCAAGGTGGCAAAACCATGCAATTCTCAAGTGTCAAAGTGATTGTTTACCTAACTTCGCGGCCGCTACCATGACAACGACTGCGAAATTCATTTCGTGGCCATTACCATAACAACGGTCGCGAAATCCAATTTCGCGGCCTGTACTGCGGCTGCGAAATGCTTATTTCGCGTCCGGTTGCACAAAAAAATAGTAAACCGGAATAACAATTTATGAAAGAAATTTAAATTACTCAAAAAATAAAAATATTAGGTATTTAATGCTTAGTATAATAGACAGTGCCGGCCCGAGACTTTTGAGTGCCCCAGGCGAAAATTGTAAACTGCGCCCTTCATTTATTACAATTTTGTTTAGTTTATATAGGTACAAAATTTAGAAAAGAGGCGATTTGTGTCCATAACTCGCGAACAATTACAGAATCTTAATCTGAATGAAATTTTTTGAAACTATTTTGGATATTTAAAATACAGATATTTTTTTTTCTTTTGGATTCTATAGACTCGCTTTATTATTTGTCTCATACCATGGATACTGGATTAGTCATAGGAGAGATAATTTCATAGTCCGCTTGTGTGCAACTCGAAATACAATTTATAACAGCGGCTAGCTTCCTCTCTTAAAAAAATAAAATATATAATCCATGATTTGTTTGCCTGTCTAGTGATGGTTCTGTCATTTTGACATTATACAATTAAATATGGTCTGTTGTCATTAGTATTTTGGGTTGCAAACAAACGGACTTTCAAAATAACTCTTCCGTGACTAACCCTGTATATAGGGAAAGAAAAAAATATTTCTCAGTGTAGGTATGTCTCGGTATAAATACTTTTCGTTATTTTGCAATTCGGAAAATCTAATTTAACGGTTCACCCTAGGTAAAAAATATAAGAATCTTGTTTTTATAAAATTTCGATACGGATCACCGTTTTCAAGAAAAATGTCAAAAACCAAAATATGTCGCCTTTTTCCAAATTGGCGAGGGGCTGTTGCATCAGTGTATTTTTCTGTACAGGATTCCGTATAAAAGCTTTTGTTGCAATTTTTTTATGTTAAGAGTATTTTTCAATAGATTTCCTGAACAACAATTACTTCTTCAGTATTTGATATAACAATGTTTTTAATTGATATAATCGCCAACGAATTTAACCTTTCTTCTTTCTTAGTATAACTTAAAAAATATATAAATAGGATTTAATTTAAAAAGTGTGCTGCAACTGGAATTGTTAGCATTATGATTAAAGCTACACACTGGACGAGTCAATAAACTTATATTTTGATTTTTAATTTGTTTTGCAAAAAATGGTCTGAAAAAATGTCGTCCTAAAACCAACTTCACCCCAGGCGGTTGCCTGACATGCCTGTAGCTTGGGCCGACCCTGATAATAGGTTTTCTTATTTATAACAGTTTACATTCGTCGTGGCATTGAAAGAAGTAAATTATTAATGATTTTTGAATAATTTTTTTCAACGCTTTCCTGCAAATTCATCCACACCCGGTTAAAGATACGATAACGCGGTTTGAAAATTTTAATTCAGCATGATATTCTCCTTCGTGTCATGTGTTAGACACTAGACGATGAGCGGTTCGCGAGTTACTAACAACTTAAAGTTACATGAAATTCCTCTAAAATTTTAAACATATGCAAATCGGTTTAGATCTTATTTTTCATCTGAAATTTCGACACGTCGTAAATATGTAATATTGTTTATATTTAACGTAGTGGAAAATTTTACATGAAAGAAACGAGTAATAAGCCGATTAGCAGATGTTTTAAATTTTAGAAAATGTTCATATAAGTTTAAGTGTTGCGAATTGCTCATCGACAAAAGTCGTGTTATACATGACATGAAGGAGAATGCTGATATTTTCAAATCGCGTTATCGTATCTTTAACCAGTTCAGAGTTGTGGATAAATATGTAGGAAAGCGTTGAAAAAAAGTTATTTAAAAAATCATCTATAATTTACTTTTTTCGATGCCACGACGAATGTAAACTCTTATAAACAGTGAAACCTATAATATTAAGTATTAAATACTTAATATTGTTTATTTTTTGAGTAATTTAAATTTCTATCATTAATTGTTATTCTTATTAATTATTTTTTAACATATCTCTTTGAGAGTTCATCCTTGGTAAAAAGGTAAGAACTCTTTTACATCCAGAAAATAACGAGCTTTAATTTTTTATTCTTGTAAAATTTTTATACGAGCCACTGTTTTCAAGAAAATAGCCAAATACTTTGAGCCAAGATGGCGGAAAAATCCGGGCTCGCTGGAGGGTGCAAAATTAGTATGTCTTTTTGGAGGTCCCAATAAAAAGAATAAAATTTACTCCAGCTTGCCACCATTTATTTCCACAATAAACTCTTTGCCGACTGGCCTATTTTGTCGTCAAAGGCATTCATAATTTAGATAAATTTTATCACTGACTTATAATTTATCTAAACTATGAATGCCTTTTAGTATTGTAAAAAAATCTGATGTGGCCAGCACATTACCTCCCGCCAATTCCATGTTTAAAATAGCAATGAGCTTTAAGTAATGTATCACTTCCGGTTAATTTTGTTTCAAATTATATACGAATTTTAAATAACAAATTTGAAAAGTTTTGGATCATATTTTAATAATTTTTCTCTAGAAAATCTGTTTATAGCTTTAAGTAAAGTACTATTTCTGGTTTATCAATCTTAGAAAAAAATCTAATATATCGTTCTTATTAATATAAAAGTATTAACTACCAAATTTGAAAAGTGTTAGATTATATCATTTTTCACGAAAATCTGTTCAGAGCTTCAAGTAAAGTATAACTTCCGGTTTATCAATTTTAGCCAAAATCTAATATATTGTTTCCCTTCATATAAAAGTCTCAAATACTAAATTTGACAAGTTTTGAAATATATCATAATATATTTTTCACGAAAATCTGTTCAGAGCTTCAAGTAAAACATCACTTCCGGTATATTAATTTTAGCTAAAAGCTAATATGTTATTCCCCTTGTTATAAAAGTTTTAAATGCTAAAATTGAAAAGTTTTGGATTATATCAATATATTTTTCACGAAAATCTGTTTAGAGTTTCAAGTAAAGCATAACTTCCGGTTTATCAATTTTAGCCAAAATCTAATATGTTGTTCCCATTCATATAGAAATCTTAAATACTAAATTTGAAAAGTTTTGGAATATATCATGATATATTTTTCACGAAAATCTTTTCAAAGCTTTAATTAAAGTATCACTTCTGGTTAATCAATTATAGCCAAAATCTAGTATGTTATTCCCTTTGATATAAAAGTATTAAATACTAAAATTGAAAAGTTTTGGATTATGTTCTAATATAGTTTTCCATTAAAAAGAGTACTACTTCCGGTTGTCCAATTTTACCTAAAATCTAATCAACTCTTTATATGAATGCAGAAAGTTTAACTGCAGAAAACAGAAATTTTTGGAAGTTTGACGGGAGGTAAAAATAATTATTTCTTCCTGAGGATGATTCGGGTAGGATCTAAAATCTCAGAATTTATTTTCCAAATATCCAAATCCGGTCAAGAAACAACTTTTCTACATTATAATTTAAGATAAAGAATATAATAAAATTAAATAATGAATTTTACACTTTACACAGGTTATATTTGATGGCTTGTTTTTGAAATATAAATTTTGACTCTGTTCCATTTAAGCTATGCAGTAGATGGCGCTCGCAGCAGCGCCAGTTATAAGAAGCCGAAATTATATTGGCTAAATTTGTCTCTTGTCTCCAATTTCAACCAGAGAGGTCAAAACTATACTCTATGCTCTACAATACTGAATGGTTTAAATGGAACAAGATATAGACAGTTATCCACGTATGTCAATAGTCTGTTAAATACATTCTCTTATCTAAAATGTTCTGATATGGCAATTTATTTTTGTACATGAAAGGAAGAAAACATGCAGCTTTGCATCCCTTGAAAAAATGTAACTTTCATTTATAAGGCATTTGACCTTGAATGAAAAATGGTTACCTTTGCATGACCTATTACCCCTCCCATAACATCAAGCTGTATACGCGCCTGATATGTAAGTTATAACTAATTACACACACATGTACAGCTCACCCAGTCTTTGGTGACAGTCCGCGCTGGTGTGACTAGCTTTGTTTGAGCTCTGTCAATCGTTTATGGGTTATTTTAGAAAAAGTTACTTGAAATAAAAGATGCGTGGAATTAATTTTTGTATAGATGTTATTTGAAGTATTTTTCTCTAAGATAATGTATAAACGATTGACAGAGCTAAAACAATGCTAGTCACACCATCGAGGAATGTCACGTTAGACTGGTTGGGCTGTAACACATTATATAAATAGTATCTGTTTAAAGGTACATTCGAAAATATATTGACCTTTATTTACAAACATTCAAAAATATGCTCAAATTCAGTAGATAAAAACAGCAGCATATACTTTTATTCGACAACATATCAGACAATCTTTTAAATCCTTGTCTTTAGTAGAATGTCAAATTACGAAAATACTCCAGCGTACAACAAAGATAATTAAAGAATAATATTTTTAACTAGAAAGATTTTGTTTGGCTAACGCTGAACCAAGTTTACATAATATAAACACAGTTGATATATTGTGCTAGTGTAATTGGTGTTTTTCTGTGTACATAAAAAAAGAAATAAAACATATGTTATCAGAAATATTTGTTGATAATAAAACTGTTTTTAGAATAAATAGTTTTTTTCACTACTAGCTACACAAAGGTACTTTATTGACCGAATAGAGTGCCGTGAAATTGAATTTCTCAACCCGTCCATGGTTACCGGTATATAATTTTTCATTATTAACCGATAATAAGTTAATAATGAATAAATTTACATTTTTTGATAATTCTGTGACCGTTTTAAATCGGAAATGTTTATAGCAAGTTTAAGTATAACCAAGAGACTTTATTTATTAATATTTTATGCATTTAAATGGTTGTTTAAACAGCATAATTCAACATTAAAAATTTGGATTAATTTGAATATTTGTTTTTCGCGCCGAGAACATATTAAATACTTGACATTTCTTTCATGTCAATTTCGCATATTCAATGTAAAAAAATCTGATGTGGCCAGCACATTACCTTCCGTCAGTTATATGAGGCATTTACGAAAATTCTACCTGTGAACTGTTACCAGTAAACAGCTGTTTATCAGGTTCTAGCTACCGGAATCGGTATTTTAAGAACGCAAGTGGTAAACAGGGTAGATCCATAACCTATAAAAAATTTGAAAATTTGAAACAGGTTAGAAATTTGATGTAGTTAACAATTTGAGCAGAGTCATACTTTGAACACATTTCCACTTTTAACGCGTGCACTTCGCTTTGCATCACTACCTTTTTTGAGATTAGATTCTTCATGAATCCGGTAGATGGATCTGGTAGATATTGTACAATTTTCGAACACGGTAACTTTTTACCAGTCGTGTTATCGGTAGAATTTTCGTAAATGCCTATGTATTTTCTATAAAACCATACAGAAAGTTCCTTGTAAAAAATTCTAAATTTTTTATACGTACATTACCTTTCGACAGTTGTATGTACTTTATAAAAATTCTATACAGAAAGTTTCGAGCAAAAGATCCTAAATTTCGAGTAAAATTATAATATAACACAAATATACTACGAATATGTCAATTGACACTGACATCTTTCAATCAGAATTTTCATAATATAGTAGCTGTTTTCATAGCTATGTCTACTTTATAAAATTTAATTTCTTTATAATTTTTTAACTCTATATCCATTTAATATTAAGTATAAAATGCAGTCAAATCGTATAGAGAATACAATGTTCTTTAATATTTATAATAACATTAAATGTAAAAAAATTATATTTAACATCGTTTTTTCAAGAAAAACTGTTAAAATCTTCAAATAAGGATACTTCCGGTTGACCAATTATAACCAAAATCTAATCAGCTCTTCATATGGATGCAACGAAGAGGAATACGAAAGAATTATAATTTTTGGAATTGTAGTATTAGAGTTATCGCAGACGAAAATTTTGTTACATACATACACACACACACACACACACACACACACACACACACACACACACACACACACACGGACACACATACATACATACATACATACACACACACACACACACACACACACACACACACACACACACACACACACACACACACACACACACACACACACACACACACACACACATACAGACATCATCGTAAAAATAGTAAAATCGTATTCTAGGGACCTTAAAACGTGCTTATTCATTAAAAACTCACCACCGAATTTTTTGACCAAAGACAATACCTTCCTTACCTAAAGGTGACGGAAGGTAAAAAACTATTTAAAAATAATACTTTTAAATAATATTTGCGATTTAACAATAAATATTACAAATGCTTGAACCGTACAACCTGTCAATGAGCACATACGTGTAAGCATAGCATTCGGAGAGTGACGAGCCCAGAGTCGAATAAAGTTTGTTAAATCATGTGATGCTTTTTAATCTAAACCTGCCCCGAACACTACAGTAAGTAAACGAAAATTCAATCTTTTCCATTAATAATGACTTTTATTTTAGGTTATTGTTAGCTAACACTGCTAACAGATAGAATTCAATACAACATAGACAATAATTATGGTTAGAACCACAAATTAAGTGAATAAATAAATTACTATTATAAACAAGTACTTGCTAAGTTATTTGTAAAAATTATAATTAATTGTACAATTATGACAAGTCATATTTATTGCAGATCCTGCAGTATTTAGGGAACCAGTAGGAAAATTAGTTGAAGTTGAAGGTATATTACTTATGGTATTATTTATAGTATTTGTTTCCTCAATATTCATTCTTGTAGATGGGATTTCAATATTGTTTTCTGCTGATGTCACAACAGAAACATCAGGGAATGTATTACTTGAAGACGGTGATGTCACTTGACCTTGTACCATGCATGCTATATTTTTTTAACGGACAACGAATCTTCCACACATCCTTCAGCTACGGTGGTAGACTTCCACCCTCCGTGCTGCTTGAATTGAAGAACATTACCACCCCTAGAAGCTAATATTGTGGCCGAGGTTCTTCGGAAAGTATGGCCAGTGTACAATTCCGAATTCTGAAGTTTCAAATACATGGCAATTTTTTTTGGCATTTGTCCTATGGTATTGTGACCAATATTTTGTCTAGTAGCTTTTCCACAACGTATAGATATAAATAATTTTGGTATGTCTGAATTTTGTCTAATTTTAAGATATTTAAAAAAAAATCAATCCAGAATGTTTCCATTACCACGAATTTTCTGGAAGATCCATTTTTAGTGCTCCGGATGTTGATAATGATCATATCATCTTTTACGGTTAAAACAGAAGTCAGCAAATTGCAAAGTTCAGCACTTCTGCATGCACCCGCAACACCAATTATAAGAACTGCCTACAATGATAATTTTATCAAAGTTTGTTAAACAATCGCATCTAATAAAATTAAAAATTTACCTTAATTACAATATATTCTTCAGGTGCTTCAGTAAGAAATTTTGTAATCTCTTCCTTACTGAAAACTAATGATTTTTTTGGGTAATAATTTACATTTATTCGTTTTAAAAATGCAATTAATTTAAAATATTTTGAAATATAAATGTTTTCTTTTAAAGAAAGAGTTGATTTCAACATTGAGTAATGAGCCCATGCAGAGGAGGATTTTTTATTGCTTACATAATCTTGGAAATATGCAAGAACTACATTTTCAGAAATTTTAATAACTTCTTTAGTACTGCACCAATTCTTAAATGTTGTATACGCTTTTAAATATAGATGTTTCGAGTTTCGATTTTTCTGGCAATAGTTTTTCATTTAAATTTTCTGCAATCTCCCGTAATTCGGGGGGTGTACAACTTAAATCTTCACTAATCATGATTATTTTTATAAAACTGTCATAATGAAATGATAAAATTTCAGTTTTTGTTTTAATAAACAATTTTACTAGGCCAACTACGCATCAATTGTGCCATCACATTTAAAAGTAAAATGACGTTATGGTGGGATTAATTTCATAAATAATTATTAAAATTACGTGCTAGTAGTACAAAAATAGTATATATATATATATATATATATATATATATATATATATATATATATATATATATATATATATATACCACGATTATGAAGAGCATTATTGCCCTCGCGAATTATAATCCCTCGGTTCCCTCGGGATTATAATCTTTTCGCTCGGTCAATAATCATACTCTTCACAACCTTGGTGTGTAATATACTATTACGTTATACCGAATCGTAAACGTCTTATTACAGAGCTCTGTTTCTAGTGGTAATAGTTATATTTATTATATGAGTGTGGAATGTATCATATTAGTCACAAAAGAAAAAGTTTAATATTCTTTAGTGACTAATGTACATTTCACACGAGTGTAATACAACGTTTTATCCAACACTTTTTTAAAAACTTTTTAAATCATTTTTATGTTTTCATTCATCGTTTGACACTGACATGTCAATTGATGTTATTTTAAATTACGGAAGAAGCCATTAATTGGTTATGGTTTTGTTATATTGTTATTGAAAAAAAATTGCTTTAATAATTATTGTCTGTCATTGGGAATTATTTGAAAGATAAATACAATATAATGGGTCAAATGGGTCTTCCTTTAAAACGTATTCACTTAGAAGTATAAGCAGCATCTTTGAATTTAATTCCGAAGCAAGTACCTAACCACTAAAACTCGTTTCTCGTTTACTTTTCATTAGCCGGACAAGACAGCTGTCATTTTGTAAAGATAAGTAACCAATTTAAGCATAAATGTTAATACTAATTTAAATACATAAGCTTCATAATGTTAAATTATTTTTTTAAAAAAAAAACCTCTCAACAGGATTAAATCCTCGATTAAATCCCAATTACAGAGAGGTTTACATATACAAACATCCATGCCTTAGTGGGATTCGAACCCGGGACCCCTAGCATACTCATGACAGAGCCGTTACTCTAACCATTGAGCCACCGGAGCCGACAATATTTCAATAATAAAATAATTTTGGTAAATTGCTTTTTGTTTATATTTAAAAAAAAACATAAAAACCAATTCCTCCGTGACTTCTAAAATATTCTCTCACGGAGTGACTAATGTTGTACATTAGTGATTTCAAATAACCATAGTAACAACTATATTATGAGTTGGTGTTGAATAATAGTTATTTGTATATCAAGGCCGCTAAATCACTCTTTAGTATAACAGAATGCGAGGTACAATTTTGAATATAACTCTTTCCTGTTACCCGTTTAAAACGGTTTGTCTCAATACTTGACCCGCAAGTGAAACACTAATTTAATCAATGTAAAACTTAATTTGGATCAAGGGTATCACTGCCACCACAATCCGTGTTTTAAAAGTCCTCGGATAGCAGGACTCAATACAAAGAGTATGAAAAAGATTAATTTACAAAATAAACAATATTCAAACAGAATACTTACTCTTCCGCAATAACTGAAAATACTTAGGAGAACTTAAACAAATAAAACTGAGAACTGGTAGATGAACTTATTTATTTACACAATAATAAATGGTAAACAACAATACAAGAACTAATGACTAATGATCGTGACGACTACAGTTTAAAAGACAGTACCATAAAAGTAATTAAATTTTTAAAAGGGCGACCTCAGAATAAGCTTTAAGCTTACTGAATTGCTATCAGCGATAGGTATTCAATACTAACTACTAAGAATCAAGTAATCTATCAGGCTACTTACTTTCATCTCTGGTCGGCCTCGAATGAAGCACTTATTAAACTAACACACTACAATATTTACAGTTAATTTGGAGAACAAAGAAAGAATTAAATTTAAACTAACACTCTAAACAACTTGGGAGAACGCAGGCTTCAACATTTACTTTAATCACAAGAACAACAAAAATTTATGTCATTAAGACAATTAAAAACAGTCGAATGGAAAAGAGAACAACGTCACAATCAACAGTCAGATCAAGACTCCTCGAGATGAGATCATCTCAAAACCATCTTTACTAGATTTTCACCCCACTTCCAACAAGGAAGTCCAATCTTCATACCCTTATTGGCTAACTTAAAAATTAACACAATATAATTGGTCAAGTAACTGAGAACATTTCGGGTGTTTGAGGGCAGAAGTGAATTCCTAACGGCGTTTTACATCTGGCCTATGTGACAAAAGTTACTCTACCAAGTTACTGAGATTGCTTTTCCCCTGCTGAGATACATCCGTCTTTTCTAGCACTTTCTTTTGTAATATTATACTTTTAAAAATACTTTTACAACACCCAATAATTTTCACAAAATGTCAAGGACTTTAACTTCGAAAAGCAATTTAGAAATTTACAAAAAATAGAATACTTTACAAACATAAAAGTTCTGAACGCAAGATCCAGAATTAATCTTGTCGTCCGGCTGCAATAATTTAAACAATAGGGTGCCGCTAAGCAAACGTGTTACATTGGCGTACCGAGAAAAAAATTGTCGGCGAGGCCGCTTGCTAAAGGATTTTGCGGACAAAGTGTACACAATATTTTTTGTGCAACCGTAAAAAATACGTAAATACAAATTTTATTAATTTTAAATAGTTTCATTGTAAATAGAAAGTTTGCTTTTAAGGTGGCTATGGGATTGACATTTGATAAACAAAACCATGGAAATCTCAAGTGTCAAAGTGATTGTTTACCTAATTTCGCGGCCGTTACCATAACAACGGTCGCGAAATCCAATTTTGCGTCCGGTTGCACAAAAATTAATTTACGGGGTGTTAAAACCATAGCAACATGTATACAGATTTATTTATTTATTATTTCGCTTCGCTATTATGTTTCCAAAGACTATTTCGATCAAATGGTTTAATGTATTATGTTGTATCGAAAAAAACTAGGACATTTACAATTTTTAAAAAGAGGACAAATAGAGGATAAAAAAATCCTTCAAAAACTGGCGCTAAATAATACATTAATTCTGTAAATTGAAAACAGAAATATAAAATTTATGTTCACAATAAAAAAAATATATATTTATTTCAATGAATAATCATTTTATCTAAGATTTTTTAATAATTTTATTTAAATCATAATTTAAATTATGCTGTTTCTTTAAAAAACTAGGACACTTTGTATAAACCCAGGAGGACGTCCGAGGACGCCTTGAAAAAGAGGACATGTCCTCGTAAACTAGGACGTCTAAGTCACCCCACACTAACCAGGCGTCACGTCACGGGCTCTAAATCCATCAAAGGTAAACATGCTAAAAATGTTTATCAATTATTTCATCGCAAATGTTGTCATATTATATAAAAATGTTCATCTTCTTAGAAGCAATTATTGTGTTTAACTACTTAATAATGACTTGATATGGTAAAAACTTCGAGATATTTTGCTGTTTTCATTTTTACAGTTTAAGCGGTTGGTGTGTGATTTTCTTCATTGCAAGGAGATGGTGTTGGAGGTTGAACTGAAGTGAATATTTCGGTCATATGGAATATCAGCTTGTTCGGTTTTCACTACGTCAAAGTAGTTGCACACTACTAGCCAGAAATACCAGACAAATCCTATGGACAAACAGAATGGATTACCTTAAAAACAAAATTTATTACATAGAAAATAATTATAGTATTGATCGACTGGACCTCGTTCAGTGGCGTAACTAGGGAGTGCAAGGGGACACAACGCGTCGGGGCCCCCGTCCGGAGAGGGCCCCGAAATCTAATATAAATGAAAAATAATAATAATAAACAAAAATGCTTTCTTTTAGTTTCGCATAAGTCTGATATGAAATTAATTTCTGTTGCCATCTGACATTCCAACAAATAGCAGCACTGTGATAGAGCTAGAGTAGATATAGAGGAATTCCCTCATAAACCTCAAATTTTATTATCATTGGTTTCGCGTTACGTATAATTTAAACGTATGTGTATTTTTATTGCTTTCATACTTTTATTCTGTGTACATCGTGTTCGTTATACAAAGTAATTAAACATGGAATGAAAACGAAAATACGAAAGCGATTCACAAATATAACAACAATAACCTATACTAACGCACAACACTCGACTAGTGTTAGTGTGACTTTTGTGTTGTGCATTAGATTAGGTTATTTTTGTTATATTTATTTAATATCCCATCCATTCCACAGGATCGAAATCCCAATTACAGGGTGGGTGCACAAATAATTCATAATAGTTACAATACAGTGTTTCAGCAGACGAAAAATAATTATTTACAGAACAAAATTTTCAAAAATGAAAATCAATTTAAAATATACCTATTTAATAATGCTCGCTTGGAGTGTCTAAGTATGTGTACATGGTGTTCATTATACGAAGTAATTAAACATGGAATGAAAACGAAAATGATGCACAAATATAACAATAACCTATACTAACGCACAACACTCGACTAGTGTTAGTGTGACTTTTGTGCATTAGATTAGGTTATTTTCGTTATATTTATTTATTTATTTAATATCCCATCCATTCCACAGGATCAAAATCCCAATTACGGGGTGGATGCACAAAGAATACATAATAGTTACAATACAGCAGAGCCGTAAGTAGGGTTTTGAGCGCCTGTGGCAAAATTTTTATTTTCGCCTCTACATATGAAAAGAATAAAAACAAAATAAACTTCTGATGAGCGGTTTGCGAGTTACTAACTTGAACTTACATGAACATTTTCTAATATTTAAAACACCTGTAAATCGGCTTAGTTCTCATATGCATCTAAAAAAGTATTTAATAAGTGTCGAAATTTCAGATGAAATGATTTAAGTTGTTAGTAACCACTCATCAGCAAAATCGTCTATACTCTGTTTCATTTTAGCCATTCAGCAGATGGCGCTCGTATCAGTGCCAGTTTTATGTAGTCGAAATTACATTGGGTAAACTTGTTTCTTGTCTCCAATTTCAAGCAATCAGAGAGTTCAAAACTATACCCAATTCTCTATAATACTTAAATGGAATAAGATATATACTAAGTATTAAATACCTAATATTGTTTATTTTTTTGAATAATTTAAATTTCTGTCATAAATTGTTACTCTGGTTAACTATTTTTTTAACAAAACTCTTTGAGAGGTCATCCTAGGCAAAAAATGTAAGAACCCTTTTATGTACAGGAAATTACGAAAGATTTGGGCCACTGTTTTCAAGAAAATGGCCAAAACTCTTTTTTTGCACCTTTGACCCAAGATGGCGGCAAATTCCGTAGTCGCTAGAGAGTGCAAAATTAGTATGTCTTTTTAGAGGTGCCAATAAAGAGAATAAAATTTAAGCCAGCTTGTCACCAATTCCTTCCACAATGAACACCTTGCCGACTGGCCTATCTGTAGATAATTATTTGCTAAATTTATAAAATAGATTTTAGAAATATTTAACCATATAAATTATTAAAATTTTGCGCCCGGAAGAATTCTGCGCCCGTGGCGTGCGCCACCTTTGCCACGCCCTAGTTACGGCACTGCAATACAGCTTGTAGTGTCTAAGTGATACATGATAAATATCAATATCTATAGGAATATTATTAAAAATATAGCATAATTGTCTGATGGGCGATCTTGCTTCGTAATAAGTTCTTACAACTGAGCATTGAAATGTATACTTATTTCTAGAAGATAGGCGCGGAACAGAAAATGGAATATTAGCTAAACAAGTACGATCGTCTATAATATTGTTGACTACTTTTTATACGTAGATCGAAGATTGTATCTTTCTTTTATTTTCTAATGACATTAGGTTCAAAATAGATATTAAGTTGTTGTATGACATATTATGAGTAGAATAAACACCATAAGTGGTATTCTACAGTCACTGTTAAATTTAAAGATCATCTCTAAATGAATTTAGAGGTGACCCCTAAGAAAAACGTATTCTACAGTCAAATTTTACCGCTGTTCGCGCTAATATTGTTCTTTAGCCATAAATGTGGCTACGGGCACCTTTAAACATTCAGCAGAGCTCTGTTAAGTTTCAAATATGGCCGACGATCATTGTTTTGCAAGAAATTCGGGTTTTGGAGGGATGTTTTATATTTGAACAGAGGACGAATTAGAGTTGTCCAGGAAACAATAAACCCATTTGAGTTTGAGTTATATAATGATGAATAATTCGGGAGAAGATATAGATTGAAAAAAGAAACTGTGAACTTCGTCATTGATTTGGTTAGGTTAGAAATAGAACCAATTTTACAGTAAGAAAAATATATTAGCGCCGATTTAAAAGTCGTGTTAACATTACGTTTTTATGTGAAAGGTTGCTAACAAGTAGAATCAGATAGGGAAACTTGAATAAATTATTCATATTACCTAACTTTCAAATATCACTTCAGTTTTTGAAGCATTCGTGTCATAATTTACTTAATTTTAGGTGATTTGTGGCATTATATTTCTAAATTATAAAATTAAGAATAAATAAATAATTTGTTATAAGTTCATGTAGTGTTATAATTTATTACAAGTTTTAATTTTTATATTATACTTGTATTGTGTTAATTCTGGACTCTATTACATAAAAATTAAATATATTTCTTAAGTGAATCGTACTTTGTAGCCAAACAAACTTATTTTTAAAAAATCAATAATTTATGAACCGATCTTTATAGGTTACAATTATTAAACATCAACTTTGACAGTTAACACACTGTTGCCATATATTATTTTGCTTAGAGAACATCTTTTGTTAGCAACGCTCTGTTACCGACAGTACAATAACATAAACCACAAAAACTAACAGTCATCTCTAGCTAGAGATTGTCTCTAAGCAATTTTTACAGTGACTGTAAAATACCACTGCATATGTTTTATAATAACAGTACTTTACAATTATTTTTTTTGTATTAAAATGGGATTGAAGGACCAGAACGTGAAATATATGTTGTATTCTCAAGAAAGAAGGCTAGGTGGTCCACGTAATGTGTATTTATTTTACAATACGGACGTTACGGGCTATCAGCAAGCCCATCTTAAGTTAAATTACAAAAGTTGTACAATAATTATAAACATAATACAGATGAAATGTTAAGCAACGTGGTCTACATATTATTATGTTAAAAATTATGTTTCAGTTGGCTGAGTGCTGAAAACATAATTTAGAGCAAGTTTCATATTCTGAACCTTTAGCTCGCTACAGACTATACGTGCGTATATTCGCGATTCGTGATGCGCGATTCATGTTTCGCAGGCAATTTGTAAATAGGAGTACATATCACGCCCCATACTTCATATATCTCATACTTCTCATAAGTCATACTGCGACTCGCTTCGTTTTCTATCGGAAAAATATTTGACATCCGCATTACTCAACTAAAATTTTATGCAAGTTGATAGATCTTCAACCTTAAATATAAAATTAACAATATCATGATACGGATATGATGTGATATGTTTCCATTAGTTTTATTGAGACTATATATATATATATATATATATATATATATATATATATATATATATATATATATATATATATATATATATATATATAATATTGTTGACTACTTTATATACGTAGATCGAAGATTGTATCTTTCTTTTATTTTCTAATGACATTAGGGTCAAAATAGATATTAAGTTATTGTACGACATATCATGAGTAGAATAAACACCATCAGTGGTATTCTACAGTCACTGTTAAATTTAAAGATAATCTCTAAATGAATTTAGAGGTGACCCCTAAGAAAAACGTATTCTACAGTCAAATTTTACCGCTGTTCGCGCTAATATTGTTCTTTAACCATAAATGTGACTACGGGCACCTTTAAACATTTAGCAGAGCTCTGTTAAGTTTCAAATATGGCCGACGATCATTGTTTTGCAAGAAATTCGGATTTTAGAGGGATGTTTTAGATGTGAACAGAGGACGAATTAGAGTTGTCAAGGAAACAATAAACCCATTTGAGTTTGAGTTATATAATGATGAAGAATTCGGGAGAAGATATAGATTGAAAAAAGAAACTGTGAACTTCGTTGGTTAGGTTAGAAATAGAACCAATTTTACAGCAAGAAAAATATATTAGCGCCGATTTACAAGTCCTGTTAACATTACGTTTTTATGTGAAAGGTTGCTAACAAGTAGAATCAGACAGGGAAACTTGAATAAATTATTCATATTACCTAACCTTCAAATATCAGTTCAGTTTTTGAAGCATTCGTGTCATAATTTACTTAATTTTAGGTGATTTGCATGATGTCAGTCAGGCCCCTGTATCACGAATTGTGGCATTATATTTCTAAATTATAAAATTAAGAATAAATAAATAATTTGTTATAAGTTCATGTAGTGTTATAATTTATTACAAGTTTTAATTATTATATTATATTTGTATTGTGTTAATTCTGGACTCTATTACATAAAAATGAAATATATTTCGTAAGTGAATCATACTTTGTAGCCAAACAAACTTATTTTAAAAAAATCAATAATTTATGAACCGATCTTTATAGGTTACAATTATTAAACTTCAACTTTGACAGTTAGCACACTGTTGCCATATATTATTTTGCTTAGAGAACATCCTTTGTTAGCAACGCTCTGTTACCGACAGTACAATAACATAAACCACAAAAACTCATCTCTAGCTAGAGATCGTCTCTAAACAATTTTAACAGTGACTGTAGAATACCACTGCATATGTTTTATAATAACAGTACTTTTTTTTTGTATTAAAATGAGATTGAAGGACCAGAACGTGAAATATATGTTGTATTCTCAAGAAAGAAGGCTAGGTGGTCCACGTAACGTGTATTTATTTTACAATACGGACGTTACGGGCTATCATCAAGCCCATCCTCAGCTAAATTACAAAAGTTGTACAATAATTATAAACATAATACAGATGAAATGTTAAGCAACGTGGTCTACATATTACGTTGAAAATTATGTTTTGGTTGGCTGAGTGCTAAAAACATAATTTAGAGCAAGTTTCAAATTCTGAACCTTAAGCTCACTATACGACGTATATTCGCGATTCGTGATGCGCGATGCATGTTTCGTGGGCAATTTGCAAAAAGTGTGCAGCGACTTGTTCGTTCAAAATCGATTCGTAAACAACATGCTTCGTGTGATCGCAGTGATTTGCTCTTGGCGACGGTAAATTGGCGAATACCACAGGACATAAATCACTAAGTCAACAAAGTTCGCGTTTGATGCATGCAGTGCCGTAACTAGGGCGTGGCAAAGGTGGCACACGCCACGGGCGCAAAATTTTAATTATTTATATGATTTTAGATCAAATATTTCTAAATTTAACAAATAATTATCTACAGATAGGCCAGTCGGCAAGGTGTTTATTGAGGAAATAATTGGTGACAAACTGTCGGGCGGGCGGGCATGCGTGCGTGCGTGCGTGCGTGTGTGTGTGTGTGTGTGTGTGTGTGTGTGTGTGTGTGTGTGTGTGTGTGTGTGTAACAAAATTTTCGTCTACGATAACTCTAAAACTACAATTCCACAAATTATAATTCTTTTGTATTCCTCTTCGTTGCATCCATATTGGATTGCTGATTGGATTTTGGTTATAATTGGTCAACCGGAAGTACCCTCATTTGAAGATTTTAATAGTTTTTCTTGAAAAAACGATGGTAAATATCATTTTCTGACATTTAATGTTATTTTAAATATTAAAGAACATTGTATGCTCTATGCGATTTGACTGCATTTTATACTTCATATTAAATGGATATACCTAGAGATATAAAATTATAAAGAAATTAAATTTCATATATTAGCTAGCTATGCTAGAAACAGCTACTATATTAAGAAAATTCTGATTGAAAGATGTCAGTGTCAAGTGCAATTGACATATTCGTAACATATTTGTATTATAATTTTACTCGAAATATAAGATATTTTTGCTGTATGGAATTTGTATAAAATACATACAACTGTCGAAAGGTAATGTACATACAAGAAATTTAGAATCTTTTGCAAGGAACTTTCTGTATGGATTTTATAGAAAATACATAGGCATTTACGAAAATTCTACCGGTAGATACCGCATCTACCGACTGTGTTCGAAAACAAGTAGTAAAAAGTTACCGTGTTCGAAAATTGTACAATATCTACCAGATTCATCTACCGGATTCATGAAGAATCTATTCTCAATAAAAGGTAGTGATGCAAAGCGAAAGCGCGCGCTTTAAAATTGGAAATGTGTTCAAAGTAGGACTCTGCTCAGTTTGTTAACTACATTAAATTTCTAACCTGTTTCAAATTTTAATTTTTTTTATAGATTATGGGTCTACCCCTGTTTACCACTTGCGTTCTTAAAATATCGATTCCTGTAGCTATAACCTGATAAACAGCTGTTTACCGGTAACATTTCACCGGTAGAATTTTCGTAAATGCCTCATATAACGGACGGAAGGTAATGTGCTGGCCACATCAGATTTTTTATGTTTTTATTTTCTTGATATAGGGGCGCATTTTTTGCCACAAGGTTCAAAGCCCTAGTTACGGCTCTGGATGCATGCCAGTTCTTTAATGTCCGTTAGTTCGTGAGGAACTTGTTTATTTTATTAATTCTAGATCGTCGTCAGGGTCCCGTGTATGATATATTGTTTTTTTAATAGTATAATCACAGAGTCCCAATAAGAATACGAGTGCACAATCAGTGTTTCTTTGAGAGGGGTGTCGGGGGGCTGAACCCCCCCCCCGAAGACAAATGAACCCCCCCCCCTCCCCGAAGAAGATTATATTAAAAATGTCATATAATAGTTGATATGTGTTAAAAGAAACTGTGGAAAACTTATTTATTTTCGTTCCATTATTTCTTAAGAATTAATGCAATGTAGACATGAATGTAAGGACACAACTTAACAACAATGGAGTAATGCAATAATTGAAAAATATGCTCGTAAAAAACAGCGCAGAATTAGATTATTATAGACATTTTCATTGATTTATTACTTATTTATAGTTTTATTTTTATTATACGTGTAGTACGAAATGTTAAAAAAAAATTAATAATTAAAACAAAATAATCATACAAAATTCGTTTCTATTTTCTAACTCATCCCGCTACTTTACCACCGTCACCATATAACCCCCCCCCCCCCCCCCCCACTGTGCACAATCTGCGTTATTTTCGGTTTGGTTTGGTTTTATCATCATCTTTTATAACGACAGATCATCGTCACTCTCCATTTTTTAGAGCAGAAAACTGTGTACTTGAACCCTTTGAACATACATATCAAAGACTGAACTGCATAGTATGTTGATTGTTCACTAAATTCAGAGATTTAATACGAACACGACGTATCATACCAGCGCGCATCACGAATCGCGAATTCAGGGGGGCAATTCTTGGAAAGTGAGATATCAGTGAGATTTAACAGAAGTGACAAAAACGTCACGTGACTTACATGTCACTTTGTGAGATTTTTTCATTAATTTTTGAAATAATTTTGTCGTCTCACTACTTCACATTTCATCTCACTACGTGAAACTTACCTTCCCACCTATTTGGTTGTGAGAATCAATATCACTCGCTAATGTTAAATAGGAATTTGCTTAATACTAAATTATATTAACTAATATTATAAATAAAATTATTACAAATATCATGTTTGACGAAAGTGAAGTAGCTGCTGCTTTAAAGCATTTGGAAAATACAGAAATTATTTTTCGAACCAAATTTATGAAATATTATTTCAGCTGAATAAAAATTTAGTGGATCGCTTGGGTGACAATTTAAACCAACCAAACAAGCCATAGATCAGCATTAGGGATTCCAACAAAAAATTTAACTACTTTATATTTTTTGTTTTGTGGGTATCCAGCTTGGTGAGTGAAATGACATACATTTAGTTATTATAACTACAGCCTGATTTAAATATTTTTTACATAGGTATACTTATACAATACAAATACGTTTATACGTAGTAAGACACATTTTATTTGTAGTTGTTCGATTACGGCAATAATAATAAATAGTTAATATAGAAAATTTAGCTATACGTTAGTCACTAGTAAGCATAAGGGCGGAGAAAATTTGGCCCGCGGGCTGCCTAAGGCTTGCTTCCCACGGCCCGTTATATCGCGGGCCGCATCTCGCCGCGTCGATTTGTGCGGGCGAGCACGCACCACAGGCGAACCCGCACCGAACTCTTCCCACGGCGCGTGTGGGTCCGAGGCATAAAGCCTAGTTTCTTTTAAAAAGTACCATTCCAAAATATCGGAAGAAGAGAGAATTGCTGTTGCTGCAGCCGCTTTTGTTTTAATCAGTGGATGCCATTTACTCAACAAACAAATAAAAGAAGAAGAAAAGACGCTGGTGGATGTCATCATTCAATAAGAGCCGGTCGAGGTAAGTTATTATTGAGATGATGAATTGAACAAATATATAATTTATCCAATCCATGCTAATAATTAACACTTTATTAATTTCAGATACAATGGATCGGATATGGTAACTGATTTTGTTGAAATGAAATGAACTAGAAATGACATGTTCACCAGCAACAATCCGCGCTATCACGGGCCACCACGCGCGCGCTCGCTTCGCGCCGCCTCGCGCCTTTGAAAAAACCGACTTGGAATGGATCGGGCGCGCCGGCACGGGTCAGGCCGCGCCTCCTCGGACGTTTCCCTTCCCACGGCGTGTTGGTGCGAGTTGGACGGCGCGGCCCGCGATAAAACGGGCCGTGGGAAGCAAGCCTAACACAGACCAGTGCACTACGGACACGAACTACGGAGACCTACGGACTCAAAATTCAATAAATAAATAAAAAAATAGTTGCGAATGGCAACATTATCAATACCAGCTAAAATAAAAATAAGAATATCACGGTAAATATGTAAAGGTAATCAATGAAGACTGGAATGTAGGACTGTCAATGTCAAAAATCATACTTTTATGTAAAATTTTTCACTTGCTAAATCATGGCCATTTAGATAGGTGAAATATATCTCACTTTGTTTCGGGAATTAAAAAAGTGAGAAAATATGAAATGAGATGAGAGTGAGATGAAATTTTATGTCACCGTGTGAGAAAATTCTCATATTTCAAGAATCGGTATACAGGCATAGGCTGTAGAATTTGATTTACGAATTATTCTGAACTACAAAGAACTGGACAAATCACGCACTGACGGAAAACTCGTGCAGACAAACAAAATTTTAACAACTAATTTTTTTGAGAAAATCTCATCACCATTTTTATCTCAAGTATTTTAAATGCAACATTTTTATTATTACGTGCAACAATTATGATAACAGAAAATATAGACTTACCAGTGGCAATAAGTAGACAAACGAATATGAATGCCATGAACGTTTGGGCGTCAGAAGGAACCATGAATATTAAAACCAAATTAAACATGGTCCCGAGAGTTAAAAGAATGCCCCCCACACACGTGAAGATGAGATAGGGGATAAAATATTTGTGGTTTTTCTGGAAAAAGAAGATAAATTTGTAAGGGATGAAGTAACCCGGCCCAGAGGAAAAAAATTTTTATTTATGCTTTGCTGCTTGAAAAGAAAAGGAATAGAAAGACTCATAAATATTGTACTCAACCAAAAATATTTTACTTCTATGCAAGATTTGGCTGTTTAGCACAATCAAGAATTGTCTACCACTAACCTGGTAGATTCCAATGAAAAGCAGGACGCAGAAAATGATTGAAAGCGCAACATAGCCGATTGCGCAGCCCAGAAAAGCGGAGGGTATGGTCGTATCGTCATCGAATTGAGATGAGTTGGATAAGTTTTCATCATCAAATCCTTCTGCTTTTATTAATGCGAAAAGCTTAAATAGGTCGAAGATCTGCAACAAGGAAGAGATTATTTAAAAAAAATTATTACCACCCGCTACCCTTGGTAAGGGAGCAATAGGGATCGTGCTAAAACTCGCATATCGAGATTTTGGTAAATGAGCACCTTTTAAGGTCCCTAGAATCCAATTTTAACATTTTAACGATGATGTGTGTGTGTGTGTGCGTGCGTGCGTGCGTGCGTGCGTGTGTGCGTGTGTGCGTGTGTGTGTGTGTGTGTGTGTGTGTGTGTGTGTGCAGGGCCGTGCCTGGGTATATGGCCGCCTGCGTGCCAGTCTGTATGGCCGCCCCCAGGATAACATTAAAAAAAACTACTTTAATTTTTAATGTTTATTATTATACACAGGGCATCAAACCGGGAAAAAAATCAGTTTTTGGTTAACCGAAATCGAGAACGAAAAAAAATATTGGTTTTGTTCCCAAAACCGGTTTCTGAAAAGAAAAACTGGCTAAAAACCGGTTTTATGAGATTTATATGTTTGGATGAAATTTAAGAAAAAAAAATGCACAAAATAAACATTTTTTTATTTAAAATTTAGACAAAAATAATAACATGAAAAAAATTATGGTATTGGTATTATAATCACAGACAAAATTATCAAACATAAAGAACATAGGAATACGATAATTTAAAATCCTAGGTGTCGCTCAGTGACAATTTAAAATTATTTGATTTTAAAAAATCAAATCTTACGTATTATTTATTGATATTGAAAATAGGAAAGGTTTTTGGTTAATTAACCGGTTTCATAAAATTATTTCGGTTAGGTTACCGGTTAATTAGGGAAATCTTTCAATCTTTCAATTATCGCGATTGAAAGTAAAATTGCTGAATCTTCACGAAGCAATTATTAAATAAAGTACATATTAAAAGTTAATCCTACGGGATTTTTTACTGACAAAATCGTCAATTGCTTCGTGAATATTTAAAGATTCAGCAATTTCACTTTCAATCGCGATAATTGAAAGATTGCTCATACGTTCTTGCGTCATGGAAGTACGTAGGTAATTTTTTATGATTTTCAATTTAGAAAAACTACGTTCTCCAGACGCAACTGATACAGGCATGGTCAATAATAGTTTTAAGCTTGTAGATACATTTGGAAATGAATTTTGTAAATTGTGTTTGTTTCCTATCTTTTATAATTATTTTCAATGAAATTAACTCTTCGTATAATTCTGCTCCGTTTATGTCGCACGATTCGCCATCCTTGAATTTATTATGAAAGTCGAAGCAACTTTTTTTTATGTCGTCCTCTCCTATTTCAACAAATTTATATAAAAATCCGAAAGACTGTTCGAAATTGGATAATGTTTCAAATCGGGTAGTAACAGATGAAATGGCTGTATCCAATATTACATAGAAAAAATTAATTTTGAAATTTTCTTTAGCAGTTAACTGAATATCCTCATCTCCTTCATAGTCAAATTGTTTTCGCTTATGGCGTCGACGTAGATTAATTTCAACAGGAAATTCCGGTTGTATTTCAAGTGATTCACATAATTCATCAGCAATTTTCAAATACTTTTCGAAATTTTCATCATTTCTAATACTTTGGAAAAAAATTAAAATATTATTAATAGATTCAGCACATGAAGTAAGATTCCAAGAAACGGTCTGCATCATTTTACTAATAATATTTACTTTTTCTAAGATTTCGTACCATATTACTGTGGAACAAATAAATTTGTACGATTTAATTTTCATTGCCAAACATTTAGCTTCATGTTGACCTATTGGTGTTGAACATTCTTCCGCTACTTCTATTAGGCTGTCATAAATTTCACCTAATTCATGACGCAGTGGTCTAATCGCCTTAATCCTTGATTCCCACCGGGTTACGCTAACTTGTTTTACTGTTAACGATTTTACATGTTTTTTTAAAATTTGCCATCGAAAAGGTGATCCGGAAAAGTAATTGTATATTGCTGACACATTACTAAAAAAATCCACAGTTGAAAAAGAAACTTTCGCTGCATCATTGACGACCAAATTTAATGTATGCGCGTTGCATGGCATAAACAAAGCTCGTGGATAATTGTCCAAAATTCGTTTCTGCAATCCAATATGTTTTCCAGCCATATTTGATCCATTATCATACCCCTGGCCTCTCATATCGTTAACATTTAATTTAAGAGAGCTTAATTTTTCAATTAAAAAGTCGTAAAAAGCTTCTCCAGTACTTTTTTGAGCTGGAGAAAAACCAACGAAATTTTCTCTCACTTCTACTTCGTCATTTTGAATATGCACATATCTCAAAATTATTGTAATTTGCTCGACATGTCCCATGTCCGGCGTACAATCCAAAATTACTGAAAAATATTTGGCGTCTTTTATTGCTGACAAAATATATTTTTGAATTTGCGCTGCAAGGATACTAATTATTTCATTTTGGAAGCGATTTCCCGCATAATGTGGCATATGGTTCTTTAAAGCAACTGATTGTTGAATGCGATTTATGTGATCTGCCATAACATCATCAAATTTTCCTATCATTTCAATTGCTTTTAGAAAATTTCCATTATTGTTTTCATACAATCTGCTCGAGCTACCTCTAAACGCTAAACCCTGTACTGCCAGAAATTGTACCACAGATATCATGCGTACGACAATTTGATACCATCGTTTTTTCTCTGCGTCATAATACCGTTGCAAATTTTTATCAATTGTAGCTTTGTTTTTTAAATTTAATTCCAAATTTTTCCAATTGGTGCAATTTCCGATATGCAGCGATGTTTTTTCATGACGAGATAAATTATCAGATGTGTGTTGCCAATCATTGTAGCCTTCATTAACTAATTTTATTTCTTGTTTGCCAAATAATTTACAACAGAAGCAAAATATGGAATCCGTTTTTGGAGAATAGATTAACCACTCACGATTAAATTTTTCACCATTTGGCATTTTTCTATAGAAATAAGTTGATGAAAATGATCTTCCCAATTCATTAATTGGATATGTAGATTGTTTATTTTGTATGGGTCCTTTTTCGATTAATATATCCAATATTTTAGTGGTAATTGTTAAAGGCCAGCAAGCTGGATCATTTAAATCCATACACATAGCAAAATATGCTTTATCAATTTCAGCGGTATCGGTATTGTATAGATCGATATCCTTATTATCTTCTGTTTCCATTTCGTCGGTACTACTAGTATTGTCATTAGCCTTTTCATTTTCGACAGATAATTCATTTTCATTTTTATCGCAAAACAAATCATCAATTGGATTTAATTGACAACTACTTTCCGGTTCTGGCGATTTTACTAAAAACTTTGTTAATGAGCCAAACATTTTTTTAGCTTCATTTTGCTTTTCCTCTCGCTTTCTTTTATATTGCGCTCCAGACAATCTTTTCGTTTTCCTTTCAGACATTCGTAGGCCTTTAAAAATGTAAATGAGCAGTGATATTAAATTTTAGGGTAGACTTTCAATTTTGGCGGGTCTTTTTGGAGGGAAAAGGCCTTTTAATATGAAATTCTTAAATAAATATTAAAAAATATTTAATAATATTAAAAAAAATTTAAAAAAAAATTAAATAATAATTAAAATAAATAATAAAATAGTGCAATTTAATATTAAATTACTTAAAATCTTCCTTAATTTATACTAAAAAATGAATATCTTTCTCATTTTGAATGCATTTATATAATAATTAAAAGTTGTTTGTTTGCATACGAGATTCTCTGTTTAAATCGCTCACAACCCGCCGATGGAAAATCAAGCATTTGAACTTGTGTAGCCGAAAGCAACTCTTTAAATTAAGCTTATGATTCCTTTTTATAATAGCAATGTTATTGTTATTAAATAGAAGAAATTTACCTGACATTGAACTAGAAAACAGTTATATGTGGTTGAATTTTCCTCTCCGTTTTCATTTTCAAAATAAATCTTGACATATTTATGTTTAAAAATATGTTTTACTTAAAAAGCTTATAAATGATTTTCTTATCGTGTCATCCTATGCGCATTAAAATATACATTAATTATAGATTTTAAGTAATTTAATATTAAATTGCGCTATTTTATTATTTATTTTAATTATTATTTAATTTTTTTTTTAATTTTTTTTAATATTATTAAATATTTTTTAATATTTATTTAAGAATTTCATATCAAAAGGCCTTTTCCCTCCAAAAAGACCCGCCAAATTTTCCCGGGCCCCAAAAGTGAAAGTCTACCCAAATTTTACATTTTTTGTGTATTACCTTTTTCAGTCTTTGTCGAGTAAATAAACTTTTTATTAAATTTCACCACACGAACACACAACTAAAAGTTTTCAGGAATTAAGCAATTTATTTTTATTCGTTAAATTAAAGACTTTAATAATATCGGATCACACACAGGACACAAATAACGATTTATCCTCGCTAGTCTATAGACTAATACGACTAATAAGACGAATAAGACCGCTTACGCGACGCCGGTCAATTGAAAAAACTATTTCGGCTCGTCGCTCGTGCAATGTTCGGAAAAATTCGGATTCGCTGCATGACTAGGTATATAAATACTACAACGACCTAATCAGTTTTTATACATTTCTTATTTCTGAGAAACTCTTTTTAGATAGATTAGATTAGAGAAACTGTTTTTACTTCGTATCTTAATGAAAACAAACCGATTGTATTTTTGCCCAGTAAACAACTTGTAACGATTTGGCCGCCTCTTAATTTCGGCCGCCTGCGTGCGGTGCACGCAATGAACGCCCGTCAGGCACGGCCCTGTGTGTGTGTATGTATGGGTGGATTCTCCACTCTAACTCAAATACTATTATTCAGAAAATTTTGAAACCTTGTATTTCAAACTTTTTCTATTATGGAAAGAGCCCATTAGATTTTAGTGTAAATCGGATAACAGGAAATGGCACTTTACTAGAAGCTCAAAATAGTACTTCTTCGAAAAATACCTTTAAATGTTATTTTTTCGAGATTAACTTTATTATAAAAATTAAAGATTATTAAATTTTCTACAGATTTGCATTAATACTTTTTCTACATATATTATGGGTAAAGTTATAAAATTATCTATAATTTAAATCCCAGAGCTTATACTTTTAACAAACACAACTCCTTACGCAGTTATTCAAATGTATGTAACTGACAGATAAATGTCACTGTCAAAGAACTAATCATTTCAAATTAATAATAGTAACGTTTTAAAAAGAAAAACGTAAATAGAACAATAGGAAAGGAAATCAAAACAGTTTCCAGCAATTTAACGATTCGCAAAACAGTTGAAGCTAATTCTCATTATTGGATTAGTGAATTCTATTCTGTCCCGGTATTTAAAATTTAATATACATTTTATTATCAAAATAGGTAGTTGCTTGGATTAGATTAGACTATACGCCAACCTATCAACTACTCGCCCGACATCTGCCGGTCATTTTCGTAAAGAAACCGCTGACAGATTGACAACCGATGCATGATGAATTGTGTGAAAACGCGTTAAATTAAAAGTACAACTGCGTTAAAATTAGTGTTACCGCGAAAAGACAAAGAGAAGGATGAGTCTGTTGTGTTCCCGGCTGCCCTAGCACGTAATGTCGCAACCAAGAACTGAAATTTTACGGTTTTTCGAATCGTGATTCGGAAAACTTTGCGAAAACAACTTTGGATTGCACGTGTTCAGAGAGAATCGTAAGTATTATTAAATGATAGTAGTTTCTAATCAAGTTTAATGTTTTATTAGTGTATTTTATTTTGAGTTGAGAAATATAACAATATAGTTATTAACCCCTGGTAGACACACTTTTTTAGCGTCTTTGTCTCAAACATAAACTACACTCTAGTGAGTGTCTCTCTCGTTGGTGCAAATTTGCACTAGTAGCCGCCTCGATGGCCGAATGAGTTGATGCAGCGTGCTCTGCAGCGCTCGAAGCGACCATCACCGCTCGGTTCTTGGGCTCGTGGGTTCGATTCCCACCAGGGGCTTGGATGTTTGTGACTGTCCTATCATCTCATCTCCAACAACGCGACGCAAAAATATTACAAAGATGTAAGGTAAAAACTGACTCACGCTTATCAATATCAATTGTAATACTTTATAATAAGTTAAATACAATAAAGAATTATTATTATTTTTATTATTATTATTAAATTTGCACTAGTATGCCTACCAGGGGTTAATTAAAAAAATTATATAACAATCTCGAAACAAAATAATCATATTATTATTTCTTTTAGAAATGATTCCAGCAAAATATACTACAATCTGTATTGTATTGCACATTTTGTTGGAGGAGAAAATCCAATGACTCTCGTAATGAAAACTACAATCCAACAATTTTTTCATGAAGATCAGAAACATCGACATCTGCAGATCGAAGAAAAAGATTAATGGAACAGCATGAAAGAGGGAGAGTACCTACCACTGATGGAAACAAATAATGTTAATAATGGTATAACGTTTATTTATTTTTCTGTCCTTTTAAATATTTTACAAACTTGTATTTTTGTGGATACAGTCATATACCATTAATTAATCATTCATAAATTGTTTTAGATTTTGAAGAGGGTGAATTACCGTCAACAACATCCATAGGAAAGGAGACCTGTGAAATATCTGTTCAAACTGATGATATTGCAATTGAAGAGATCCATGACGTTACGTTTATAAATAATATAAATGTATATTTACTTATTAAATTATTTAAGCAATAAAAATTACTTGGCCACATTTCATTCTACAGCAAAAAAAGAAACAGTTTTTTTTACCTTCATTTAAACTTTTCTTTCGAAAAATACTAATGTCTAAACCACATTTGATTATAATAACCGACATTGCACAACGGGATTATATTCGTTTTTGTCTCAAAAGACACTATTTTGCATTCATAATAAAACGCATTCAATCCGTTCTGTCAGCGCTTTGTTGTCGCCCGTGGCCGCTAGAGCGGCGCTCGCAACGTACAGGCTGATACTGGGTTGGCGTATATTTTAAGAAATAAACTGCCAAAATTAGACTCTAATTTGCTAATCCAAAAATGAGGGTTAGCTTAATCTTTTTTTGTGACTCGGGCGATTAATGGCGGGAGGTATTGTGTTGGCCACTCCAGATTTTTCTTTCGCTCAGTTTTGAGATTCAGTGTTGTAACGCTTGGTAAGCGCTCTCAACAGATATTTCGTCGTCGATTCTTAGCAAATTGATTGTAAGAAAATTGATCTCGGGAAAATTAATTATTGAGCCAAAAAAATATGAATCGACATAAAAAAGTTTACTCGGGCACCAACAGGGTAAATTAAAAAATTTTGGCTCCTTTTAGAGACACATGTTAACTTCAGTTTTTTATAATGTTAATTACAAATCAAATTAGTTAGTATCCATTAGTGGAATCTTGTCTTCCCAAAGATCTGTTACGAGTCTGGCAAAGATCATCATAATTTTCCAAGAATAAAGATTCAACAGCGAAAAGTCGTCTTGATGCTTTAAGGCGCGGGTATACTAAACGAGCGATATTTTGACCATTTTCAGTATCGTATATTTCGTTTGATATGTAATATATTAAATCATTACTTCAACCAGTTGTAGTACATAGATTCATAATTTATTCTTTTATTTTCATATTATTATTAATAACCATATTTGGTAAAAAAAATTGTACAAACAATCCTTTTGGTGCAATATTTAATTGGATTACATTTGTGTAAATAATGCAACAATGTAATAAATTTGGTACTAGCATATAAATAACTATATTTTAGGGCATGACACTTTTTAATTTCCATTTTTTCATCCCAAACTGTTGTTTGAGAAGTGTCGATTTATCTGTTTTTATTTCTACATTTTTAGTACTTATTTTTCATAAATCTCTAACAAAAAATATGTCATGCTCTCGATAATGACATGATGTATCTATTTATGTTTTAATTAATTCTTTATTTTATATTATAGACGTAATACATTTACATATATGCCCTATAATCTAGAATTGCGGAAATATTTCTCAATCTCCTCAACAGCGGCGCTGGAAATTGAGAATATTTTGGATTTGAACCTTTACTGTAGACAAAGACAACATTAGTTTAGTATGTCCCAATATAATCAGACACTTTTACTCATTATTGCCGTTTTCCAAGAATTTCAAACCCTGTATAGTTCGTCTAGGGATCATTTTCCGAAGACTCGTTATCGTTTTATTATGGGTGCACAATAGCTAAAACCGCAATGCCAAAATATTTCGGTCCGTACAGTCGACCAGTTCAGTATTTGCAATGCTGGTATATATTTTACGTCCAGTATTCGACTGTAGACCAAGACTGCACTTTCCAGATTTTAATGCGTTAATCTTTTGAACTTAGAATTTCCCTAATTTTCTTATAGCTTATTATAAGGTCTGTGAACTTGTCTCCAAAGGATTATAAAACCGTTATTTGTGGCTATGTAGGTATATAAATAGGTGGTGAGTTTAATTATTTTCACTTGTCATTTGTACCTCCTAACTAGTGTACGAAGGCTGAAAGTGTTTTTTGTTTTGTTAAATTAAATTCAACAGTCAACAACGTTAACAATGTTTCGCCCGTGGGAAGAAAACGAAGAATTAGAAAGTACTAGTAAAAGTGTATTACCATCGCCTAATATATTTAAACCTTTTTTGCACGAACATGGACAACAAATCGTGTTGAATGTTTACAATGGACTTTTGGAGGCATATGAAGAATCAGTTGCTCTTAAGAAAACTTGCCAACTAACAAAGGTATGTGATAAAAAAAATTCAGAATAGGTGGTCCGGTACCTAAAAGAGTTCGAAAAGATTCAGGTACTGACAAAATAGATGATTTTACGAAACAATATATAGTACGAACAATACATAATTCTTATGCTAATAATATTGTTCATACATTATCATCTTTACATGCAACGTTAAGAAAAGATATTTCTTTTGTACATTCTCGAGCATGTCTGCATCAGTGTTTAAAGAAAATAGGTTTTGTTTACAAAAAATTAGATCAAAGACAAGCAGTACTAGAACAACCGCGAATAGTTGAGTTACGGCACAAATATTTAAATGAAATTAAATCGTACCGCGAAGCAGGGAAAAATATTGTCTATCTAGATGAAACATGATATGACACGCATGATGTTGTTGAGAAAGGATGGGTTAATGATAAAGGTAAATGTTCGCTAAATGCACCTGTATCGAAGGGACGACGGATAATTATTTCACACGCTGGTGACGATAACGTCTGGATTAAAAATGGACTTTTGTTATCAGCAAAAGATTTCAAAACATCTTTTGCAGACTATCATGAAAATATGTCAGCTGAACTCTTCGAACGTTGGTTTGAAAATAATTTACTTCCTAATATTGCACCAAATTCAGTAATAGTCATGGATAATGCCACCTACCATTCGCGATAAGAGAATAAAATTCCGACGACAGCAACAAGAAAGGCTAAAATAATAGTTTTTTTAGTAAAGAAAAATATGCCAATACCAGAAAGGACAACAAAAATGATTTACTTAAAATTATAAAAGAGCAGAATTTTGATAAGTCTTACGTTATAGACAATATGGCACAACAGGCAAGGCATAAATATTTCGTTTACCACCTTATTATTGCAAATTCAATCCGATTGAGTTAATTTGGAGCCAACTAAAAAACAATGTTAGATCAAAAAATGTATCACCACAATTAAATTCTAGTGTAGTTCAATTAATCAGGGAAGAAGTTGAAAATATTGGCCAGCAACAATAGAATAACTGTATTCAATATATTATAAAAGTAGAAAATAAATTTGTATCAATTTACACAGACGTGAATCCATTAATTATATCTTTAAGGGATTCAGATATGTCCGATAACAATTCTGAAGACGAGGACGAGTGCACTATGTTCGAATAAATATTCATATATTTTCTAATGACATGTGGTTATAGGCCTCTTGGGGAAATCGCCACTATGAACAAAGATTAACGGTCCGCAATCAGTACCTCCTGGGTGGTCACGGAAATCTGATTATACAATACATTTTTTAAAACAGTTAAAAATTAAACAATTTTTTTTACTATTTTGGAAAGTAAAATGTGTGAAATGAAATATTTCAAACCCCTACTCAAATTTTTCATTACAGCCCTGGCACATGCCAGGCTATTGGGACCCTCTATTGTACTGCCGTAATAAAACGATAACGAGTCTTCGGAAAATGATCCCTAGACGAACTATACTATACCTACTCATATTTGTTTACAACTCAGGGGTCTGTATCGTTTGTCTTTCACACTCACAAATAAGAAGTTTACGGTGCATATTGGTATAATAGGAAATATTTATGAAAATAATATTACTGAAGTCAGTGGCGTAACTAACGGGCCCCCGGCTCTAGAGGGGCCCCAATTTACCTGATTTATAATTTTGTTACTTACTACTGCGAAATTTTGAATTTAATCATTTTTTTGTAGCAAATAATTTAGTCCTGTATTTTTTAAATGTCAATTTCCAAAAATATTATTGACTAAGGGGCCCTTATCCGCTATGTAAAATCAAGCTCTTTATTTTCCATCACATTTCGGCCGGTAGAATTTCGATTTCTTGGCAAAAATTTTCCTGCAACTGATCCAGAGTTTTGTTTTAAAATAACCCCATAAAAAGAAGTTTGGGGCAGTCAAAGCAAGACACCTGGCGGTCAGTGTGTATTACCAAAACGTGGGATTAAATAACGATAAGAGAATGATTTTCACAAATTTGCTATTATTTAGACTGTATATGATACTGATCCATCTTGCAAATACCATATAATATCGCATCCAAGTTCTTTCATTTGGGATACCAAAAATGTACGAATCAATTCCCTGTAACTTTCACTAGAGGACTGTGCCACCAATTTCATTTTCAAAAAAAAAAAAAAGTACGGGCCAATCACATTTTCATAGTAAATGCCACAACATACAATGACTTTGGTGGAATGTAAAAGTGCCTAAATAATCTTGGATGTTCAGGTTTCTAATATTGGTTATTTTGCTTGTTAACATATCAACTCAGATGAAAGTGAGCCTCGTCAAAATTTCCACAAGTTCTTTTGGCATGTAGTTCTTCATGATAAACGCTACAATTAAAAACGGGCCCCAACTACGCCACTGACTGAAGTATCAACAGAAATGGACATTACTAATAAAATTCAGTTTTTGAATGAGGGTACTAAAAGTTGATAACAGAGACGTAATCCAAGGATAAAGTATAAATATGTGTAGCAGACTCGCATATTATTTAGACTGCTGCTACATGGCCCTTCCGACCAGGCAAGTATATAGAGTAACGATAGTGATAATTTTTAGTTTTGAGTTCAGTTTTTTTGATTTTGAAAAATAAATTGACGTTTTGGTATTTTGTGTATTTTATATTTTTTTACAATTTAAGAGTTCCTTCTTTCTTTTTACAAGGCGCGGCAGCGGCAGCAGAGTGGTCTGCCACGCCGGAGGTAGTAGTTACTTTTATTTCTATGTTTTTTAGTAGCTAGTACATATGTATCTTTATAATTTGATTGTATCCAGACTGACACTGAAAAACGGGCGCTCAAAATAACTTTTTTATTTATAATATTTTTTAAATTTTCAAAACGGCTGAGGGGCTCACAAATCATGGTATTTGGCATTATGATAACGTTTCCGGAAGTGACATAAATTATCGTATTTCAAATGGAGCATCCTACATATTTTTATATATTTGAAATCTACGTAAAATTACAAATACAACTATATGTTTGAGTGCATTTGTATTGAAGAAATAAATTTCAAAAACGCAAGAGAAAATTATGAATAATTAACCTGGTAAGCCATATCAGGTAGGTTGTGATAACAAATTTATATTTTTTTGTAGCAAAATATAGAATCACAAAAAAAAACTTACTACTTAAACAATGAACTTAAATATTACTCAATATTACCTCACCTGTATTCTCAGCCTGCCTGATATCATGGCTTAGCAGGTTTATTATTTATAATTTTTATTTCCTTGTTCATAGTAAAGGAAGTATTGCAATCGCGAAAAATTTCGGTTTTCAGATATTAACGGAAATATCCATTTTGACCATCCATGAATCCATTTTGGCTAATTTCGTCGAGACATACGTACGTACGTATCTCGATAAGCCATAGAAACTTGAAATTTTGTATTTAGGACTGCTATAACATTTAGTTGTGTACCTTCCTTTTTGGTCACTACATAATTTCCAGAAGTGGTACTTTACTTGAAGCCTATAAAAGATTTTTTTATGAAAAACTATTTTAAAATATAATCCAAAACATTTCAAATTTGGTATATAAGATTTTTAAGTCAATTAGAATAACATAGTATATTTTGGTTAAAATAGGCTAACCGGAAGTGATATATTACCTGAAGTTGTTAACAGTATGGTTTTATTATGATTTTAGAAATAAATACTTCAAATAAGAAAATTAAATTCTGCGTCTAGCACATCAAGTATTATTAAATTAGCCCTTTATAAAAGCGAGATATGTAAATTTAAAAATTATATACGTTTTGGTTTTTGTAATAAAGCTTGCTTTGGATTAGGACAAAAAATAACAAAAAAATAAAGAAATTAATTTTAATGCCAAATTTCGAATTACGTCAAATACGTTCAAATTTATAATTGGGTCTATACTTCAATACTTCATGTTGGGCTTGCGTACAAGGAAGTCGTGTGGTGTCCACATCGGTTATTTTTCTTATGTTTTTGTAATTTATTTCTTATATGTAAAAATATAAAAGCGTCTTATTTCAAATACGAAAGTTGTTGTCACTTCCGATTAAACCGGAAGCGCTACCATGATGCCAAATAGCACGATTTGTGAGCCCCTAAGCTTAGTTTAAAAATATTTCAAGAAAATTAAAAAACAATTATAAATAAAAACGTTTTTTGAGTGGCCAGTTTTTCAGTGTCACCCTGTATAAGTAGCTATGTATATGTCAAAGTTAACAAATAGTTCATCGTATATTAATAAATAAATTTGATAACACAAATAACAAATTAAATATTGTTGTGATTTTTTAATATAGTTCCACAGCTAACTATTGAACCTATATCTTTTTTGTATGTTCAAGAATTGGACACACGCACGCGCGCACGCACACACACACACACACACACACACACACACACACACACACACACACACACACACACACACACACACACACACACACACACACACACACACACACACACACACACACACACACACACACACACACACACACACACACACACACACTGGGTTCGAATCCCACTAAGGCATGGACGTGTGTAATTGGGATTTAATCCTGTTGAGGGGTTTAAAAAAAGGTAGTTACGCGAGGCGAGACGAGACGAGAAATATAAAATATCGATCTCGTCTCGTTTTCGGATCTGCAATCTCGATCTCGCTCTCGTTCTCGCACATTTTTTTGGATATCGTCTCGTTCTCGCGCGAGAGTCTCGCTATAAAAATAAGCGCTTGCACACTACGTATTTACCTCGGTATTTACGTATCAGTTGAACTACAAGAGACAAGTTCGCACCAATCGTTCCGTCTTCCGTGTATTTACAGTCGTATAACTATAATAAAGAGACGAAACACTGAATTCTAGTTACCAAATTATTTCAATACGAACATGTGTTAATACATTCTGTCACCAGTAAAACTAATTAAACATTAAAAAAAAATACAACTAAAAGTTTCTACACTTTATCATTAACTATATGCCACTATTTAAGTAAGATTTACTTATAAAAAAGTGCTACTCTGGGAACCTGATTGCAACCAATCACTCCGCTTCACGTGTTGGCTCCTAACGACGCTTAATATAAGATCCTTTTCTTTTTCGGGACGGAAAGTATTTTATTAACCGTAGTTTTAACTGGGATGAATTAGGGGCTTACATGTTGGATAAAAACTAGTTCTATTAGATGCAAAACCGATTATGTCTTTACTTTGCATTTCGTCGCTCTCGCACTCAAAAAATATAGTCAATTAATATAATTTTCATATTCACGTGTTCTATGCACGAATTACCGTTGACTCCACTCTCTGTACGGTGCATTTTTCATTGAATTTATGAATCAAAGCTATAAAGTTACAAATACTTTTTATTGCGAGACCCTCGCAAGATTTCTCGCTTCTCGCAGTTGTTATATCGGTCTCGCCTCGAATTATAAACTGCAATTTCGCTCTCGTTCTCGTCTCGCATAATGCAACGAGACGAGACGAGATGCGAGAGTACTCTCGCCTCGTCGTGCAGCATTACCTGGATTAGATTAGAATATATTTTAAGAAATAAACTGTCAAAATTAGAGTTAAGTTCGCTAATCCAAAAATAAGGATTAACTTAATCTTTTTTGTGACTCGGGCTGTAAATGGCGGGAGGTATTGTGTTGGCCACACCAGATTTTTTACTTATATTGTATTGTTCTATTTAAGCTGATGACGTGCGGATGTTGCACGAATGTCTTATTACTGTATTATACAAGATTGTTGTAATAAAAACCTAAGGAACTTTAAGGCCTCCAATTCTTACACTAAAATAATAATAATAATAATAATAATTTTATTCAAGCATAAATACATACATAATGATTAGCCATGTCAAAAAAAAATTGAATGCAGTAATAAAATATAAAAATATGGTACATAATCAAGAAATGGAAAATATAGTACACATTGGATCATATGCTATTCTAGCATTTCCTGATAATAATAAAATGCCTTCTCAAGAAACATATTTGAGACGGTTGTTTTAAACTTTGCATATTGTGGTATACGTCAGGCGGAAATTTATTGAAAAATTTAGTACAAAGGAATTCAGGACCATTTTTTATTGGCATAGACGTAGCGTTATTGTGGAACCGCTGCGACGGGGAATGTAAATATTATTATTCCTATTGAAGTAACTTGTTTACAAGTCAGAAACATAATTGGATTTTTCTTAACAAACAACACGCACTGGTAGATGTAAATACAGGGCAGTGTTAAGAACTTGAAAGAATTGAATAAATCTTTACAAGGCACTATGGAACTGACCTAACATATCTCTCATAATTCTTTTTTGGGTGATAAAAACTTCTTTAGCGTACAGCGGGAGTTACGCCGGCATATAATTCAGTAAGTAAGAAGAGAGTAGACTTGTCCGCAGTAGTACAATTTTAATATTTCGACACTTACCTTCCCCCGTAACTGTCTAATAACGTAACAGGCAGTATTTAGTTTCGCGCTAAGAAATTTTGTGTGGGTAAACCAGCATGTATTACAGTCAACATGTAAACTCAAAACTTTACTAGATTCAACAGAAGTAATTGTAATATTCTGTAATTCGAACGACGTATTATAATTATTGGATCGAGGTGAAAATTCAAACAACTTAGTTTTACTAGCAATTACGTATAACCACACCGTTTTCGTTGCACCAGGATTCCATTACTAACACACAATATTTTAGTTTATCTTTCAGTTCATGTATTGTTGGTGCAGCTACAATAAATCTGCGAAAATACAAATATCAGCTTCTTTAATTTTTGACGGTAGGTTATTTATATAAAGTAGGATAGTAAAGCACCCAACACACTTCCTTGCGGTACGCCTGTTGTAACCGTCTTACATTTTAAAGTATATGTTTGTCCATTGGCGTTGATTGATACAATTTGTGATCTGTTTTGGAGGTAAGACTGTATCCAGTTTAGAGCAGAACCCCGAATGCCATAGCATTATTCTAATTTATTGATAAGAATTTTGTGATCTATTGTATTAAAGGCTTTCGACAATTCAAAGTATATCTGACTGTGTGCATTTTCTTGTCCAGATTTTCCAAAATGGAACATATACTAAAATATAAAGCGTGTTCCGTAGATTTATGTTTTCTAAATCCATATTGACATGCTGTTAAAATATTGTTGGCTGAAACAAAGTTTGACATACGGGTAAAAACAATTTTTTCAACTTAGAGATTCATTGAATAACATTGTGATTGGTGGTAAAATAAAATCAGCAACAAGTAAGAGTAAAGAATATGGGATTTCATCAATTCCTGAAGAGTGCTATATTATATATTTCTTCCTCGTTTGTAGGTTGTAAGAAAATAGTTTTAGAAACGTAACACTTTACATTAATATTGGTCTTGTTACTGTTGGCGGTACCGGAAGTAAGTTGAATAACTGAAGTAATAAAGTGGTTGTTGAAAACATCAGGAATAAGGGAAGGATTGGAGAATTCGGAATTATTTTTGGTTATTGGAAGTGGTCAGGGAGCAGGAGGGGATGATGCTGTAGTTTCATTTCCGCTCCAGATGACTTAAGGCCCAGCCGACCGCCCGACCGGTTTCGTTTGTTGTCTTCACAATGAGTGAAAAAGAGGTTCACCCGTCGATTGCGCAATGCATCATTATAAAGTTTTTAACAAAGGCGTTAAACCAGCCGAAATTTAGAACCGACTGCGTGCACAGTTCGAGGAGCATACATATTCATGGCTACTACACTCCCGAATCGAAAAGGGCTTGTATGAAATAGAGAGAAAAATGGGAGCCAGGATCATCAAAAACCAAAACCTCGTTTGTCAGCCGGGAAGATGATGTCAACTGTGTTTTGGGATCCTCAATGAGTTTAACTCGTTGATTTTCTTCATGATCGTCGCACAATAAACACTGCATACTACTGTGACCTTTTTGACCAGTTACGAGATGTATATCGGTCAAAAAGGCGCCGTCAGCCTGCTCCTGCATAACAATGCAAGACCCCACACTGCAGTCCTTACAATCCAAAAATTGGCTGAAATGCACTGGACAACAGTTGACCACCTTCCCTATAGTCCAGATCTTTCACCATGCGATTTTCACATGTTTGGACCTTTCAAGGAAGCACTTGAAGAAGAACGTTTTGCGAACGATCACACACACACACACACACACACACACACACACACACATTTTTGGCACGATTACATTACCTCCCTGACCTACAGTATGACGGGAGGTATAAAAACAAATTATAATCGATAATAATTGTGTTTTACATTTGTTTTATTATAGACCTATATCAATATTACCGGTATTAGCAAAGATTTTTGAAAAATTGTTAAAGGACCAGCTAGTTTTCTATTTTGAGAGCAATAATTTATTTGTTGCAAATCAATTTGGATTCCCGACTAGAGCGGTTTCACATATCGTAAGAGACATAGTTGATGGTATGGAAAAGGGCTTACGTACTTCATTAACTATGTGTGATCTATCAAAGGCTTTCGACTGTGTCCCTCATGATATACTACTTAAAAAGCTCAGTCATTATAGTATATCCGGAATTTATCTTAACTTATTCAAATCGTACTTATCGAACAGAAAGCAATGTGTCTATTATGGAAATAAAATGTCACAGTTTAAAGGAATTAAACATGGAATTCCACAAGGTTCCATCCTTGGCCCTATCTTTTTTATAATCTATGTGAATGACTTTCCGTCCTTTATTGCTCCAGTTCAATCTTTACTTTTTGCAGATGACACGACACTAATTGCTTCACATAAATCGATTTTATCACTAAATGAAATAACTATTACTAATTTGAAGAGAGCTGAAGCTTGGTTTACAGCAAATAAATTAAAATTAAACAACAAGAAGACGCAGCAAATAATAGTATCTTCAAATCCAAATGCAAGAACAGGTAATTCTGTAAAAAATTTAGGTTTTCTAATAGATAATGGTATAACATGGATTGATCATGTTGAGAGTGTACCGACGCAGGCGGCGCGTCCATGAATTGCGATCGCGCCGCCTTCATCGGCACAGGCCTACTTTATTCTTTGTATTTGTATTTATCATTGTTATTGTTATGTTATATGTTATTTGTTTACGTTGTTATGTTATATATTATAGTGAGTTGTTTTCAAGGGTTGTTTTATATCCATCATTGCGAGCAGTCGCATTTGTATTTGTTCTTAACATCATTACAACCTTTTCGAAATTATTTAAACCTGCGTTTATGTTTATTATTTCTATTATACAATTTAACTTATCATAGTATTTTTACCTTGGCGTGGCAGCGGAGTGGTCTGCCCGCCCCGTTTGTGTGTGACCATAGCTGGTACAAGAGTTTGCTTACAAGGATCGCTAGTATAAATTTTCTTTTACGAAAGTTAAAACAATGCTTAAATTTAGAGATACTAATTTCGTAATATTTTTGTCTTTTTCATTCAATAATCTGTTATGGGATTATTCTATGGGGTAATTCCTCCCATGCAGACAAAATTTTCAAGCTTCAAAAACAAGCTATTAGAATTATAAAAGGTGTCGGTGCTATGGAACACTGCCAGCCTCTATACAAACAATTTAAAATTATGCCACTGCCTAGCTTATTTATATATATTACTTTATTAGAAATTCATATAAACTCTCATAACTACTACACTAGTAATGCTAATTTAATGCAAGTACCCAGATTTAGATTAGATCGATCTCAGAGAAATTGTTTAAATATTAATTTATATAACGCCTTACCAGCATCAATTAAGTCATTAAATTATAATGTTTTTAAACTCAAAATAAAGAAATTTTTGACTAAACAATATTTTTATAGTCTAGATGAATATCTGACCGCCATTGCTGATGCAGACACTTGTAATTCATTATTATTAATGTAATATTAATTTATTTTTTATGTATAAGTAACTTTTGACTTGCCGTAAACAATATGTAATTGTATTAATGGTCAAATAAGTATGAATATGAATATCAAAATCATTGTTTTAGCCAAGTTTCCTCCTTTGAAATTAGTCATATCACTCGATATGTTATTGATCAAAAACGGGAGGTAAAAAACATCCCAATCCACCAATTTTTAATAAAAATTCTGTTTACTCACCAATCCTAAGGAGGCTATGATAATGGTCCCGGTCTTGAGGGAACAACAATAACAGCACTTATCCATCTAAACCGTGTTCAGTTGTTCACATGTTACACTGCCTACTACGACCAGATTGATCACTATGTACTCTTTATATGAATATAGGAAGCTTAAATACGGAAAATATATTTTTTTGGAAGTTAGATATGAGTTATCGCGGAGGAAATAATGGTCACACGCACACACACAAACGCAGACACAGATATTAATGTGAAAATAGTAAAAACGTGTTGTAGGGACCCTAATTCGTGCTTATTCACTGGGGAACTCATTATCGAATTTTTGGACCGAAAACATTACCTCTCTTACGTAGGTATGTATGTAGGTTGGCAGGAGGTATAGGTTGTCTCGAGATATATGCAGTGTTTCTTTGAAAGGGGGATCGGGGGAAGGGGGGTGCTAAACTTCAAATGATGGTACTTCCGGTTGACCAATTGTAACCAAAATCTAATCAGCTCTTCATATGGATGTAACGAAGAAGTACACGAAAAAATTATAATTTTTGTAACTGTAGTATTAGAGTTATCGCAGACGAAAATTTTGTTACACACACACACACACACACACACACACACATCCACACACACATCCACACACACACACACACACACACACACACAGACACACACACACACACACACACACACACACACACACACACACACACACACACACACACACACACACACACACACACACACACACACACACACACACACACACACACACACACATACAGACATCATCGTAAAAATAGTAAATTCGTATTCTAGGGACCCTAAAACGTGCTTATTGATTAAAAACTCATCATCAATTTTTTTGACCAAAGACAATACCTTCCTTACCTAAAGGTGACGGAAGGTAAAAACATAATGGGCCCCTCCAACTTTTTTTGAATTTTTTATATGTTACGAGGAATTTAAAAATAGAAATTCCGTATTTTTTACCTTCCGTCACCTTTAGGTAAGGAAGGTATTGTCTTTGGTCAAAAATTTCGGTGGTGAATTTTTAATGAATAAGCACGTTTTAAGGTCCCTAGAATACGATTTTACTATTTTTACGATGATGTCTGTATGTCTGTATGTATGTGTGTGTGTGTGTGTGTGTGTGTGTGTGTGTGTGTGTGTGTGTGTGTGTGTGTGTGTGTGTGTGTGTGTGTGTGTGTGTGTGTGTGTGTATGTATGTGTGTCTGTGTGTGTGTATGTGTGTGTGTGTGTGTGTGTGTGTGTGTGTGTGTAACAAAATTTTCGTCTACGATAACTCTAAAACTACAATTCCAAAAATTATAATTCTTTCGTATTCCTCTTCGTTGCATCCATGTGAAGAGCTGATTAGATTTTGGTTGTAATTGGTCAACCGGAAGTACCCTCATTTGAAGATTTTAACAGTTTTTCTTGAAAAAACGATGGTAAATATCATTTTTTCACATTTAATGTTATTATAAATATTATAGAACATTGTTTTCTCTATACGATTTAACTGCATTTTATACTTCATATTAAATGGATATAGAGTTATAAAATTGTAAAGAAATTAAATTTCATAAATTAGCTAGCTATGCTAGAAACAGCTACTATATTAATAAAATTCTGATTGAAAGATGTCAGTGTCAAGTGCAATTGACATATTCGTAGTATATTTTTATTATAATTTTACTCGAAATATAGGATCTTTTTTCTCGAAACTTTCTGTATGGAATTTGTATAAAATACATACAACTGTCGAAAGGTAATATACATACAAGAAATTTAGAATCTTTTTCAAGGATTTTATAGAAAATACATAGGCATTTACGAAAATTCTACCGGTAGATACCGCATCTACCGACTGTGTTCGAAAACACCAGTGGTAAAAAGTTACCGTGTTCGACAACTGTACAATATCTACCAGATTCATCTACCGGATTCATGAAGAATCTAATCTCAAATGTGTTCAAAGTAGGACTCTGCTCAGTTTGTTAACTACATTAAATTTCTAACTTGTTTCAAATTTTCAATTTATTTATAGCGTATAGATCTACCCCTGTTTAACACGCATTCTTAAAATAACGATTTCGGTAGCTACAACCTGATAAACAGCTGTTCACCGGTAAGAGTTTACCGGCAGAATTTTCGTAAATGCCTCATATAATTGACGGAAGGTGCTGGCCACATCAGATTTTTTTTCTTGAAATTAATCTTAATGACGCCTACAATAATTTATGGCGCGAAAGTTCTGACGTTAGCGTCACTCTATCATAAGTAGATAGAACCGACATACGTTACCATTAATATGATAATATACAATAAATGTTGCATGAATAAAAATACGTATTCATTATAAACTGTGATCAAAAATCTTTAGAGCTAATAGTAAAAAAGTAAGCCAGATAGTTAATATATCATTTCAAAATATATATTTGTTTGATTCACTTACATAAATAGGTATAGGAGTAGTGTTAAATGATAATTTATGTAAAACTTCGATAGTACATATTATACATAAATAAAAATCAGGTAAGTAAAATTAATATTTTTTGCTCGTATCCATAATCAAGTTAATTATTCGCTTTAATTAATGTTAAGACTTTCTTTAATATAATATTGAAGTTTTCATACTCACCTAGTGCCATAATTATAATTAAAATAGTATTTAAACTATTTTCTATCTATAATTAAATACAAAAATGACAGTATTGATTACAATAATCAAAGCATAGTTCATAATAAAAAGTAATCCAACATTTATATTACTATTTACTAAATGATTACAACAATGACAAGTATTGAGATTACAGTAATTAAAACATAAATTACAATATAAATTTATTTAATAAGTAAATTTTCATTTAATCTTAATAAAAAATTACTCGGATATGTAACGATGAGGTTTTATTCGTTATATCATTGTATAAATAAATAAATATAGGTGCGTGAACTTGGAAGGCAAATTGAAGCACTAATGAAATGAACTGCATGATCGAATAGTGCTTCGTTAGTGCTCTTTAGTGCCTTTACAAAATTTATTGTATGAATCACCACTTGGCAAACAAATAATGGAACGTATTTTTGACGCCATAGTAAGTTTTGAAATAAAATATGTAAAGGCACTAAAAAGTACTAACGAAGCACTAACCTATAACCCTAAGTTCATTAATTTATTTTAAAAATTGTTTGCTGGCGTGAAGTTGACAGGAAATAAATCGAACTATATTTACGACGTAATGGTGATACGTGCAATAAATTTTGTAAAGGCACTAAAGAGCATTAACGAAGCACTATTCGATTGTACAGTTCGTTTCGTTAGTGCTTCAATTTTCCTGCCAAGTTCACGCACCTCACTTTGCACCTTACGTTTAAAGAAAACTACAAGAACCAAGACGTATGTTAAAATTACAGTAGTAAAATTGTAATTTGGACGAGTTTGCAAGAAACACATGTAAAATGGAACAATATTCCTGTAAAATTGTTGATAATTCACTAGAACTTACAAGTTTACAGTTGTAATTTTATGAAATGTTCGTCATATATTTTTTTTTTACAAATTTAATAAAATACGCCTGTAAATTGTAATTTGTAGTTTCGTGAAATAGGCCCCTGAAAACGTTCAGCGCAAAAAAGTGCGCACTCGACTTGTAAGCTGAAAACGCTATTAGATTTTGCTAAAATACTGGGTTGTAAATATATTTGTATAGGAATTTCCTGATTGCAAATTAATTTATTATTATTTTTCGTTAAAAAATAAAATAGTATACAAAACATCTTGCTATGTGTCATTAAAACGACAAAATTGCTAACGTTCATATTCAACGTTATGAAGAATTAAGACATATACAGGTTTATATTTGGACAAGAGAAGCTAAATTCGTGGGCAATATTAATTATAGAAAATAAAACACGCCAGAAATTATACCAACTTTTTAAGAATTAAATCCAGAAAAGATGATGTTTAATTTGTTCATTGATTTAATGAGATATTGGTGTGTTTTGTAATTTTTTTCTATTGTATAAGAATTTTGTTTTAGTTTTCGTTATGAATTTGTGATTAGTATTAGATAAATGTTATATGTTCCTGTTCTTTATTACTTTGTGCTGTGATTTTATCTCATTCAAATAAACATTCGTCAATTCATAACACAATCTTTACTTATCGAGCGAGAAAAATGTATTTTTTGTAACAATATCCTACGTCTAGAAATTATATAGTTTTCCTTTTTTAAGAAATTTTGCTGTGATTTTTGTGGGAATCTGATTAAATGGCGTAGAGGCGATTTTATGCTTAATCCGGCCCTGGTAATGCTACTGGACATTTCTGTAGTACTAGTAGTAGAAGTATTCATTAATGTACTATTTGTATATGTAGTATTAGTAAATAAATCAGAGAGAGAAGTTGTAGGTACTTCTGTATTTGTATTAGTAGTACTATTACCAGTGTTAGTATTATTAATTACAGGTAAAAATTTCAGTTTTTTAAACGGTATAACAAAGGTATTATATACGCAGTTGATACTATTGTACTGGCCACTTATAAGTTTGTTTAGATTTACTTGTCCGTCAGTACCACAACATGTAACCGAAACTGATTCGTTATGAAATATTTCACCCTGTACAACTGTAAAATTAATACTTTGGGTTATTATGTCACTAATGTTTAGACCTATGAAAATGCCATTTAAAATTAATGGTAAAGACTGATTAGGATATGATTTATAAAAGTCTTTAAGGGTTTCATTTGCCCATTTACTAACTCTGTCAGCATTATAAGTTAATACACATGTCGTATTCCCAAAATAAGAGGTATAACTCGTTGCACCGTCAGAATTTACATGCTCAACTGAGTATCCAGGATTATTGTTTATGTATGAAAGATATGTATAACTATGCGGATAATAATAATGATGATAACTTCTATCTCTAGATAAACTACTCAAAGAATACCCTATCAACATTCCATTTACATAATCTGATCCTCCCCCACTGTTATGGGTTCCATATCCGCTTGGATATCCTGGATAAGGAGGTGGAGCCTGGTATCCATACCTAGCCTGGTTAGATAGACTTCCCGATAATCCTGGGTACGGAGGTGGCGGACCTACGTTCCATCCGTAGTTGTGTCCAGTTCCTGGATAAGGTGGAGGAGGTCCGGCGTTCCAACCATAGGATGGCGAGTGTCCTGGATAAGGAGGTGGCGCTCCTGGATGGGCTGGATTGTTAGAATGGAAACCTGGAGGCGGCTGAACCTTAGCAGGAGTGTGGGAGGCTATTTTGTTTGTAGAAGATATTTTTCCTGGAAACAAAATATAAATAAATATTACTTAAATTGTTAAATGCGATGCTCTCTAAGCAAGCGAAGTATAGTAATCGAGCTAACAGTCGCATTCCTAGATTTTTGGCTGGTCTTGACTAGTCTACTAGTTTAACATTTTCACGTTGTCTGGGTGAATGTGTGGATCCTCCACTCTAACTCAAATACTATCATTCAGAAAATTTTGAAACCTTGTATTTCGAAGTTTTTCTGTAATGGAAAGAGCCCATTAAATATTGATGTACATCGGATAACCGGAAATGGCACTTTACTAGAAGCTCAAAATAGTTTTTCTTCGAAAAATACCTTTAAAGGTTATTTTTTAGAGATTAATGTTATTATAAAAATTAAAGAGTATTAAATTTTCTACAGATCTGCATTAGTACTTTTTGTACAGGGTGTAAATCGAAAAGTGAAGCAGCCATGGATTTATGACAAAAAAACAACATATTTGTTTTTTTTGTCATAAATCCATGGCTGCTTAGACAAAATGCTCATAAAATCTGTAACTTTGTAATTAATTTTTACGTTTATATGAAGAGATAAAATAATCGTTTCAAATGATTTAGATGCTGCATTTAAATCTTTATAACTTTTATTTAAAGTATTTTTGCATAAAATAATTAGGTAACGTTTGTGCAAAGAAAAATTGATTTCCCATGTTAAACTCCTATGTTTCACTTTTCGATTTACACCCTGTACATATTTTATGGATAAATTTATAAAATTATCTATAATTTAAATCCCGGAGCCTACGCTTTAAACAAACAAAACTTCTTGGTTACGCAGTTATTCAAATGTATGTAACTGACAGATAAATGTCACTGCCAACGAACTAATCATTTCAAATTAATAATAATACAGTTTTAAAAAGAATAAGGGAAAGGAAATAATAGGAAAGGAAATCAATACAGTTTCCAGCATAAGTAAATATGTAGGTATGTATTTAGATTAAGTAATAATAAAAGAATCGCAAAAAAGTTTAAGCTAATCCTCTTTTTTGGATTAGTGAATTTTATTCTATCCCGGTATTTAAAATTTAATCTTCATTTTATTATCAAAAAATCTGATGTGGCCAACACATAACCTCTTGCCAGATATTTTACCTGGTTGTACGCATAAAACGAAATAGTTATTTGTATCACTAGGCCAGAAAATGAACATTTGCGAGACCGAGTTTATTTTGACAGGCCGAGCTGAAAGTGAGGCCTGCAAATACGAGATCTTGCAAAACAGTTTCTGGGCGTGTGATACACAAGATTTTTTGTACCGACTTCTGCATAAATTCTTCGTATATTTCTCTACACTTTATTCTATGTTACATAACCTAAAAAATGAGCATATATTTTTATCCATTTTGCATCGCAAGTTTAATTATAATTACTTACATTTGAGCTTAAAATGCGTAATTATTTTATATCTATTGAAAATTTAACATACAAACATTAGTTATATATATTTTTATATATTTTCGCATATTTTTAATGACTGCTGACGGAAACTCAATTGTATCACGTAAAGTTAGTTGTAGTTACAAAATAAACTAGTCCGAAAGTTGGAACTTATAATTCATCTATACGAGATGTCAGTAATGACAGCATATTATTATTTTTACGACAAAATTTAGTTATTTAGGTTACAACAATTAAAGATTTAGCCCTAAAATTTGTAAACATTTTGCTAATTCTTGTGTTGAAAATAATCTTTAATTGACATATCACCAGAACAGTAATGCCAACTCCTTTTGCCGGCCTAGGTCAGCAACAGCGCATTTCTGGACGATTTTGAGTTCTGTAATACTAGTCAAAATGGACGGAGGTACGAAAAATATTTTTTTGTGCAACCGGACTCGAAATAAGCCTTTCGCAGCCGCAATACAGGCCGCGAAATTAAATTTCGTGACCGTTGTTATGGTAACGGCCGCGAAATTCATTTCACGGCCGTTGTCATGGTAGCGGCCGCGAAATTACAATCACTTTAACACTTGAGAATTGCATGGTTTTGTTTATCAAATGTTAATTCCATAGCCACCTTGAAAGCTAACTTTCTATTTACAATGAAGCTGTTCAAAATTAATAAATTTGTAATTATATATTTTTTACGGTTGCACAAAAAATATTGTGTACGCCTTGTCCGCGAAATCCTATAGCGCCCTCGAGATTGTCTTGCCTCGGCCGCAAGCGGCCTCGGCGACAATTTTTCTCTCAGTACGCTAAAGAGTGATTTCGCGGCCTTGGTATACAAATAACTATTAATTACAAATACATATATTCATGTCTCACTACAAAATAATTCTCACATATATTTGCAAAATCTATGGGATATTTTAATATAAATTATGTACAATACATACATTTTCTTTATATTCAATATCCTGAAATTTTCTTTTTCTACTTTCCTTTTCTTTTTCTTTATGTTTGTCATTTTTTCGCAAATTCCTTTTATATTCTTTTTTACGTATATTCTTTTGCGTTGTTGACTTTTTTTATTTTCATAATCTTCATAATGATGTACAAATATTTTTGACAGTGGCATACAAATATTTTTGACGGTGACATTTATGTGTCAGTTACAAACATTTGAATTTCTTGCCTTGAAGTAGTTTGATTTGAGAATTTTTACATCAAATTATTTTATATGCATTTCTTTATCTCTAAATCTATAAAAGATATAATAATGAATTTATATTTATCGAATAAAGAATTTAACGTTCTTTAATATAAGCATTTTCATAAATTTTCGATAAATAATATTCAGATGATTTTTTTCTTGTAACTACTACTTCCGGTTGTCCAATTGTTACCAAAACTTAATCAACTCTTCCCATTATTGTTAGATTGAGGAATCCGTTGTTAAAAATGTCTTAAGTCTTATAGTATTTGAGATATCGTGGATTTAACATCCACACATCCACACACACACACATACGGACATCATCGTAAAAATGTTATAATCAGATTCTAGGGACCTTAAAACGTGCTTATTCACTAAAATCTGGATATGCGATTTTTAGCATGAATTCAATACCTCTCTTAGCGAGAGGTAAAAAGGTAGTTACTTAGGTTAGATTAGACTATATTTTAAGAAATAAACTGCTAAAATTAGAGTAAAATTCGCTAATCCAAAAATAAGGATCAGCTTAATCTTTTTTGTGACTCGGGCTGTAAATGGCGGGAGGTCTTGTGTTGACCACACCAGATTTTTAGTGTTAAGTGATCCACTTCTAGCTGAACCTTAGACTTCCAAGTAGTAGGTATGCTTTATTCACAGTGGTGACATGAAATAGAATATTTTTTAAACCTATTTTTATAGGACAATATACATATTAAATAAACTAAATATATTACCTAAATAAAATGAGTACGGCTATAACAAATTTATATTAGCAATTATGATGATTTTTAGTTTTCATTATCTGTTCTTGGCAATATGTCAACATTTGTGGTATACCTAAATTTTTATAAACATACCGTAACCTAACTCAGCGCACAAAGTAAGTGCCGTTATCAGTGGCGGCTCGTGACATTTGCCGGAGGGGGGCTCACCTTAGGGAGGGGCGGATGTTGAAATTGTTCAAAAAATACCCTTAAAAAATCAAAATAACCTACACTGTACTGCAGTACCTATAACTCTGTGCCGCACTCCGTAGCCGTAGCCGCCGCCGCAGTTGCCAATTGTTTAAAGCGTTTTCAGCTTACACAGTGCAAGTGCGCACGGAGTGTAACATATCACGTGACCACACTGAACGAGTTCTGCTCTCCTCCGGTGGCAGTGCACTTTAAGCTGAAAACGATTTTGTTTAGCCTCCATATTTGCACTGACATTATTGCACTTGCCTAGAGAGTCAGTGCACAAAAGTCGCACTGAGCCAGTGCACGGTGCAACTTTTTCTTAAGCTGAAAACGCGACAGCTGACTAAATTTTGCACTCAATGACAAGCTGAAAACGCTCAGTGCAAAAAAGTGCGCACTCGACTTGTAAGCTGAACAAGCTATAAGTTTAGATAGATGGTCTGTGGTTTAGCAGCAGCGATCACAAATCATGCCGAGCATTCTCGAAGACCAAGGGAAGGCAGACTCCTGTGCTAACTTATACGCTGGTATAATGTGGCTTGATGCACGTATCGTGTATGTATCCTGAGTGTGGAGTATGCCTTTAAGAACTATACTTTTAAGGTGCAGAGGAGCTTAGCCTCCGTTGTATGCACAACGGTCTAATAAATAGGCGTAACATGATTAACACAGAAAAATTATGTATTGAGATCATTTTACACCGACGTAACTAATACAAAATTAATGAAAATAGAAAAAAGAATAAACATGAAAGAAAATTTAATGAAAAAGTTTTTATCCTGATAAGTTAGGAGGAGGCTTAGCCTCCCTTGCCTCCCCTGACGAGTCGCCACTGGCCGTTATACTAGTCTTTTAGGTAATTAAAAGTAAGAATAAAATATTAGAAAAACGAAGCATATTTTTCTAAAGCCGGAGCAAAACTGCAATTTTTACGCCTAAAATGCGCTGCGAAAGTTGTATTTACCTGACCAGTGACGAAAATATTTAAACGTTCTATATTAAATTTTATTGACTATTTCCAGATCAATTTAATACCCAATGAAATGGCAAGATTTTGAATATTTGGACCAATCAAAGCAAACTTACAGCGAATATTGCATACTAGGTGAAAATTTTCAGAAACTTACCGCGAATATTGCACTGATTTGACATATAAAATCCTAAATGACAGCCTAAAATTGCAAACATATTTAAGCAATCTTTAAGTTGTTTGTATTTTATAAAACAGATAAGAGAAATAGAAATAATAACAAAATTATCTTTTTCTTTGTATAAATATTCTGGAGATTTAAACGTACAAAATTTAAAAGATATTACACTAAAAGCGATTGAAATAATTACAGCAGAGAAATGGAAGAATTTTATTAAGACACACTACATCTTTAGAAGAACACTATTGGAAATTTGATAGACAAATAAAGGAAATTATAGATTCCTTTGTAATAAATGTTGGAGACGATTCTACTACGGAATCAGACTCTAGTAGTGAGAGTGAGGATGATGTAGATGAACTTAATTAAATTAAAAAATAATTAATTATGACATGATTTATATATTAAATAATCCATTCCAATATTTATACTACCAGTAATACATTTTTTTATATAAATATATATATATATATATATATATATATATATATATATATATATATATATATATATATATATATATATTTGTAATATTCGTCATTTTATTCAACTTCATTTTTCTTTGGTACGCCTATGTATTTTATAACTTTTCCTTTACCTCATTGAGGTCCTATATTATACTAGAGTGCTTACAGCCATAAAACTCCAATGCTGGAGATAGGGATTAGCTTGTCGCCAGAGAAACGTCAAAACCATCATATAGATGGGAAACCTGCCCTTTTCTAATCTCGGATCTCTATCTCTCTCTTTCGAGCCAGCTCTTCGCATGCGCAAGTATTTAAGCCAGCTCCGTCTTCGAATTTTTGTTAGTTTCAATTCTGTCCTTCTGTGGACGTATTGAGTGCTAATTTTGCCAACATGGTAGTTTTGTGTAGTGTACCATTATGTAAAAATTACACCGATGTAAAAACAAATCTTCATTTTCATAGGTAAGTTATTTAATTATATGTAATTCTAATTTCTTCGTGTTTAATTATTTAAAATATAGAGATATTTTCTTTATACGGTATTTATTATTTACCAATACAATTTATTTTCAAAACAATGTAATACTTATTATTATAACATAAATAAAGTATTATTATTCATAACAAAATTATAGTCAGTAGGGATTATTTCACAGTAGTACATCTTTGTTTGAAAATAAATTATGAATTGAACTTTAAATTAAAGATTGAATATTTGTATGGTATCATTGTCAGCATTAATTTTAATGTATTTTTACTGTAAATTATATTAATTGTAAACAATAATAGAATTATTGGTAAGAGTTTTTTTTTTAAACTAAATTATTAACTATTACCTTAATTTTTTTAAACATATAAGTAATATTGTATTTTTTTATTTCAGTTTCCCATTGACAAATGGGCCTTTATTAAAAGTGTGGCTTAGTGCTATTAACAGATCTGAATGGAGTCCATCCAAGTCAAGTAAAATTTGTAGTGCTCACTTTTTACATAGTGATTACAAACAAAATACTAAAAAAGCACTTTTAAAACCTGATGCGATACCTTCTCAACTATTATCTGAATCGGTAAGTACAAGAATATCCTGTTATTATTCAAGTAACAAAACGACTTCCAGTATAAATTCATACATTTTTTTATATTTTTGGTTTACTATTAATTATTGTGTGCCCATACAATAATAAAAGATACATTTCATATTTATCGCATTTATATTTTTAGTGTGGCCAAGTATCAGCAAAAACAGATGAAGAGTATACACCCCGAGCCGCCACCATGGATCAAGAAGAGGAGGAAGATTTCAATATAAGTATGGATGAAGTTCATTGTTATGAAATGGTATGTATTCATATAACTTCCGTTATATTTTCTTAAAACTTATTTTCCAATAGACAACGTTGTCTTAAATAAATTAATAATCTAAATTTCCCGTAATGTTAATCTTTGTATTTTCCTAAGACATATATATTCAAAAGTGCTTATATTGCCCATGGCTAATTGTATTAATACCTCTTATTGTTAATATTTGAAACTATCATATTTTCATAATGCTCAGGTGTCTAGAAATTGATAATCTCTCTTTTGGTTAGCTATACTAATTGCACCTAATAGTAATCCGTTTAACCGTTATATTCTTATAATAATCATGTTTTCTGATTTCGTAGTTTCTTGAAGCTTGTATTATATTATACAGAAAAATATAATAAAAGAGACATACAACATTTTTATTTGTGCATCATTAATTAATTCTTTGTTTTTTTTTTCAGGATTGTTTATTGCCCAAGCAGAAATCAGTCGGGACGCAGACGAGTCCCAAAAAACGTTCTGGAGATAGTCCCAAAACTCAGACGTTAAAAAAGAAAATTAAAACAAAGCAACGGGCAGAGCAGCGGAACAAGAAGAAACTAATTGCCATCAATGAATTATTTTCCCAACTTAAAGAATCTAGATCTGCCCCAGAAAATTTAATGGATATTTTAGAGGCAAGTTTTTCAGGAACTATATCTGAATTATTGAAAAATGAGCAATTGTTACGGGAGCAAGACGGATGTGCAAGAAGGTTTTCAGATAGCATGAAACGGTTTGCACTGACGTTACACTACTTTTCTCCGAAATCTTATAAGTTTATTTCAAATTATTTAACTTTACCATGTGAAAGTACCTTACGCCGATGGTTATCTAGTCGTAATTGCAATCCCGGATTCTTGTCTGAGGTATTTTGTTTTTTAAAAAATGAAGTCTTGTCTAAACCTTATTTAAGGAACGTGTCATTAGTTTTTGACTCAATGCACATTTGGTCACAACAGGTTTACAACAAAAATACCGGCTCGTTTTCTGGTTTTGTAGATTATGGGGGTATCATGGAAGAAAATGAACAAAATTTAGCGACAGAAGCATTAGTAATTTAATAGTATCGTATACTCATAAATTTAAATGCCCGATTGCCTTTTTCTTCGTTAATAGTTTACAAGGTCTTGTGCAAACACAATTAATTAAAACTTGTATAAATTTATTGTATGAGATTGGCATCTCAGTAAATTCCATCACTTGTGATGGATCTAAAACAAATATAAAGACATATTGAGTGAACTGGGATGCGTTTTAGCAAAAGACAATATTATATCTTCTATTGATCATCCGGATGGAGAAACAAAAATTAATTGTATATTAGACCCATGTCATTTATTAAAATTAGCTCGTAATTGTATGTGCGACAAAACTATAATTTCACCGAAAGGTATTATTTCGTGGGAATTTATAAAACGTCTTTATAAATTACAGGAAAATTTGAATTTGAAAATGGGAAATAATTTAACTGCTGCGCACGTTTATTACAAAAACAAAATTATGAATGTTAGGTTGGCTGGTAAAGTTTTAAGTGATTGCTGATGCCATCGATTTTTTACGAAGTAGCGGAAATGCGGAATTTGTAGGCTCTGAAGCTACTACAGAATTCATACGAATTGTTAGAACGGCACTGACCTGTAATTTATGAGATTGTATACGAATAAGCCGCGCACATGCGCAGGAGTAGGGGACATGCGCAATAGTAAGCGCGTCGTCGCAACAAGCGAGGAGGAATGAGATATGGCGAGAGATGGGATAGAGTAGAGACGCTGCGTTGTTGTGTTTTGGTCTGTGTTGTGTTGTAACAAGAATAGACTTCTTTAATAAAGTTATACAGTCCACAGTTTATGTTTATTTTACTGGTGAATAGTACATTTTGGTCCTTCGAGCCGGATTGGCTATTATTGGAAGAAGTTTGAAGTACACACAACGTGAATCAAGATTAACCGGAACACGTGCAAAGAATTGCTGGTAAGTGCGGTTAGAATACCCATAACATTCCTATATTTATCCATTTATTTGTTGTGAATTGCTTGAGTAGTTGATCTGTGTCAGAATGGCAGAGGCTTTAAAGGTCAAACGAGATAGAATTAAAGCAAGATTAACGCGATTTGATAAATTTTTAAAGGAGTTAGATTTAAATAATTTAGATGATACTTTGGTGCTTCAAATAGAAGTAAAATTAGGAAAAGTTGAGGCTACTTGGGAAGAATATTTTTATATTCAATATGAAATTGAGGATTTATGCCCTGATGAGGATCACGAGAACGAAACGGGATCATTTGAAGATCTTTATAGTAGATTAATAGCTACCGGAAAACAAATACGTGTAGATTATAATAAAAAGATGGACGCCCTACAAAACTCGGACCAAGTATCTGTTAAATCTGACGACGCAGGTTCGGGAAGTGCGGCTAGCATCCATTATGAGTTTCCCATGTCTAGAATGGCACAATTACCTACAATCAAATTAATAACGTTTGATGGACAATATCAAAATTGGCCTGAATTTCGGGATATTTTTCAAGCTTTAGTTGGGAATGTGGAGAGTTTACCTCCAATTCAAAAATTTTATTATTTAAAGTCAGTGTTAGATAAAGAACCCGCGGAAGTAATAAAGTCTATTGATGTGACAAATGATAACTATGAAATCGCGTGGCAATTACTAGTAGAACGTTTTGAAAATAAATCTCTCATGATTCATAATCATATTAAAGCCATTTTTGAAGTAGGAAGTATTTCAAAAGAATCTCACGTAGAGTTGAGGCAGTTATATGACTCAATAACAAAACATTTACGATCTCTCAAAGCATTAGGGGAAGATACGGATTCGTGGGATAGATTAGTTATTTACATAATGACACAAAAATTTGATAATACAACAAGACGTGATTGGGAATCATACAAATATACGGGTAACTTACCTAATATGGATGATATGAATAGTTTTTTAAAAGAAAAATGCGCTATCTTAGAAAAATTATCCGACAAAGATAAAGGTGAAAAAAATAAAGCTTATAATCATAAAAGAATATCAGCAAGTAATAGTTTAGTATCGAATAACGATAATAAGCCGTCGTGTAGGTTTTGCAAAGAGAAACATCTTATTTATAATTGCCCTTCATTGTTGAAGCTTCCGATTGACAAAAGAATAGCTGAAATTAAAGCTCGTAAATTATGTATTATGTGCCTAAAACCGGGTCATAGTTCATGGAATTGCGAAGCGCGTAAATGTATTAAATGCAATAAAAGGCATAACTCATTACTGCACATTGAATTGGCCAGGTCAGAACCCACGGCGGGCGGGGACGCAGAGAAACAAGATTCGGAGAAGTCAAGTATAAACACAGCGGCAACTGTGAACTATAGTACGAATAAAGGTAACTCGGTTAGAATGACAGAACCGTCGCAAGTGTTATTATCAACCGCGAGAATTAAAGTAAAAATAGGGAATGAATATGTGTACGCACGGGCGTTGTTAGATAGCGGCTCGCAAGGTAATTTTGTTACAGAAGAGTTTTGCAACAAATTTAATGTAGAGAAAATCCCATTTGATCATACAGTAAAGGGTGTAGGTCAAATATCAACAAAAATAAATAATCGTGCAAAAATAACTATATTTTCGTGCCATAAAGATTTCGCAATTGATTTAAATTGTTTAGTAATCCCAAAAGTTACGGATAAATTACCCAAGGTAACATTTGATAAATCAAAATTGCATATTCCAAAAAACATTTGCCTTGCTGACCCGTCATTTAACGTTGCTAATAATATAGACATTCTATTAGGTTCTCACGTATTCTGGACAGTAATTCAAGCAGGACAAAAACGAATTGATGATAATATGCCTATATTACAAAATACTAAACTAGGATGGGTTATTGCAGGAAATTGTGCAGCTAATATTGAATCTTCTTTGAGTTTTTTAAATGTACATAATGTAATAGATGAAAAAATATCTAAATTCTGGCAAATAGAAGAAATCATAAGTAAAGATGGAATTGCAAGCGAAACAGATAAACACTGCGAAAAGTATTTTGAAAAGACAGTGCGGCGCGATACAAATGGTAAATTTATAGTAAGTATTCCTTTTAAAAAATCAGTCGCGAATTTAGGAAGTTCAAAAAAAAATGCGTTGAATAGGTTTGAATTATTAGAGAAAAAACTAATTAAAAATCCCGAGTTGAAAAAGGATTATAGCAATTTTATGGCGGAGTACGAAGCTCTAAATCATATGACTGAAATTCACGAAAATGAATGTAATTTAACGGAAGGTTATTATTTACCTCATCACGCGGTTATCAAACAATCTAGTATAACGACTAAATGCAGGGTAGTATTCGATGCGTCTTGTAAAACGGATAACGGATTATCATTGAATGATGTTCAATTTACGGGTCCAGCCTTGCAAATGGACATCTTTGATATTTTGCTAAAATTTAGAAAATACGTTTATGTGTTGACCGCTGATATTTCGAAAATGTATAGACAAATTTTGATAGAACCAGACCAACGCAAGTATCAAAAAATATTTTGGAGACAAGATCCTGGAGATCAATTAAAATGTTTTGAACTAAACACGGTTACTTACGGACATGCGTCCTCACCCTATTTGGCAATCAAATGTTTGTTACAAATAGCTAAGGAAAATAAAGAATCTTTTCCGGAAACGAGTTTCATTATAGCTAATGATTTCTATATGGACGACTTGCTTACGGGAGCAAATTCGTTAAATGAAATTCAAAAAATTCAAAAAGAATTGTCAGAAATTCTTAGTAGTTACGGATTTGATTTAAGGAAATGGCTTTGTAATGAGTCTACTGTTTTAAAGGACTTTAGAATTAAAGATAATTTGGAAATAGGTATTTTGCAATTAGGTGAAAACGAAAATAGTAAAACTTTAGGTATTCATTGGAAGGCTAAAGCAGATTACATTCAGTATTCCATAAGATCGTTCCAAACTGATGAGCCTACAAAAAGATATATATTATCTATAATATGTCAAATTTATGATCCTTTAGGACTACTTGGACCTGTTATTGTTACAGCTAAGGTGATAATGCAAAGTCTGTGGAAATTAAACATTACGTGGGACGAGCCTGTACCTTGGAATATTTGCAACAGTTGGATGAATTTCCAAAATGAGTTAGGTTTTTTAAATGAATTAAAAATTCCTAGATATTGTATGATTTCAGATTATGTAAATATTGAATTGCACGGGTTTTCGGATGCCTCCGAAAAGGCCTACGGGTCATGTATTTACATACGCACTTTCAGTCCATCCAAAGGTTTTAGTTCATGTTTATTATGCGCAAAATCGCGTATTGCACCGGTAAAAGTTATTAGTTTGCCTAGACTAGAATTGTGTGGAGCTGTCCTTTTGGCACAATTATCAAATCGAGTTATCAAAACGTTAAATATTCAATTTAATGCTAAATATCTCTGGACAGACTCTACAATTACTTTAGCATGGTTGCAGAAGGAACCTGGTAATTGGAAGACATTTGTTGCTAATAGAGTAAGTGAGATCCAGTCACTGACAGATGTCAATGATTGGCATCATGTAAAGTCAAATGAGAACCCGGCAGACTTAATGTCGCGAGGTGTAAGACCTTCGTTAATAAGTGAAGCAGACTTATGGTGGTACGGGCCGAAATGGTTTGCTGTTGACAAATCTGAGTGGGACGTACCAAAAATGGAATACGGTAATGAGATCCTAGAACAACGATGTAAAATTGAAACTTTTGTCTCGGTCGATGATGAAAATGTCATTTTGAATTTAATTTACAAAACCTCGTCTTTTCAAAAACTACAAAGAATTGTCGCTTATATATTAAGAATTGTAAATAATATGAAGCTGCGTAATGAAAAAGAAAAACGTTCAAACGGCATTTTGACATCGGATGAATTAGAAAATGCATTATTAATAATCATTAAATTAATCCAATTAAATTGTTTTCCGCAAGAATATAATATGTTAATATTAGGGAAGGAGGTTAGTAGCAAAAGTTCGCTTTTAGCCTTAAATCCATTTATGCATGAAGGAATTATACGTGTCGGTGGCAGATTACAAAAGGCCAAGATTTCTTTTGAGAAAAAACACCAAATAATTTTGCCCAAAGGTAATCATTTAACAAAAATAATTTTGCAATTTGAACACGAAAGATTGTTACACTGTAATGCTCAAACGTTACTCTGTAACATACGTGAAAAATATTGGCCCTTAAATGCACGAAATGCTTGCAAAAAAACTATACGTACGTGTATACGGTGTTTTAGAGCAAAACCACCAGATTCAAAATATTTAATGGGTAGTTTACCTGAAAGCAGAGTAACTGAAAACTTTCCTTTTAACAATGTCGGTGTAGACTACGGTGGGGCATTTAAAATAAAAGACAGGAAAACAAGAGGTGCTAAATTTAATAAGGCATATGTATGCTTATTTATTTGTATGGCTAGTAAGGCAGTGCATCTTGAGCCTGTGTCCGAATTAACCACGACAGCTTTTCTGGCTACGTTTAAAAGATTCATCGCCAGACGAGGAAAACCGAGTAATATTTTCTCAGATAATGGTTTGAATTTTGTTGGGGCAAGCCGTGAATTGCAAAATTTGTATGATTTTTTAGTAGCAGAAAATGATTTGTTTTCCAGTGAGCTAGCTAAAGAGCGAATTAAATGGCACTTTATTCCAGCTAGAGCTCCAAATTTTGGCGGGATATGGGAAGCGGGAATTAAAAGTACGAAGTATCATTTAAAGAGAGTTGTAGGTGATAATGTATTGACTTTTGAGGGGCTCTGTACTTTACTGGCGCAGATTGAATGCATATTAAATTCACGTCCTATTTGTCCTATATCCTCTGACCCCGACGATCTAACCGTTCTTACACCAGCGCATTTGCTGATCGGAAGATCACTTAACGCACTGCCAGAATACAACGTTACGAACATTCCTGAAAATCGCTTGAGTCAATACCAGAAACTCCAAGCTATGACTCAACATTTTTGGGCAAGATGGCACAAGGAATATCTATCAGAGCTACAAACCCGAGTCAAGTGGAAGAAACAAGCGAGTACCTTGTTAAAAATAGGGTGCTTAGTATTGGTTAAAGAAGATAACGTTCCCTCATACTGCTGGCCGTTAGGCAGAGTAGCTGCATTGTATCCTGGGGAAGACAACGTTGTACGAGTCATCGACGTCCAGACCCAAAGAGGATTAGTGAAACGTGCTGTGAGTAAAGTGTGCGCGTTACCTATTGAGTGATATGGCCTGTTTAAAAGTGTGCTAGTTTACCAAAGTGTTAATAGGGACCTTATTCCTTGTTATTAGCAAAGAAAACTGTTTTAGTTTTAAGTTGTATTAGAGCAGCGAAGAAATATCGTTTTGTTTGTAAATTGTTTTTGTACATGCATTCTGTTATGTAATACTTGTTGTTTGTTTTGAAAGTAGTGCTTTCAAGGCGGGCGGAATGTTAGAACGGCACTGACCTGTAATTTATGAGATTGTATACGAATAAGCCGCGCACATGCGCAGGAGTAGGGGACATGCGCAATAGTAAGCGCGTCGTCGCAACAAGCGAGGAGGAATGAGATATGGCGAGAGATGGGATAGAGTAGAGACGCTGCGTTGTTGTGTTTTGGTCTGTGTTGTGTTGTAACAAGAATAGACTTCTTTAATAAAGTTATACAGTCCACAGTTTATGTTTATTTTACTGGTGAATAGTACACGAATAATTGGGCGCACTTTCGACCAACTAAATACATGCAGTAAATTCGGGAAAGGTTATAAATCTCCCATGACACCGTCAAACATTAATACAATTGAAAATTATTTTCAAAATACCGAAAATTATTTAAAGTCATTATTAATCGATGGGATGCCCGTATTAGAACATGGAAGAAAGACATTTGATATAGATTTTATTTTATCCATGAGAAGTGCTTTGCAAGTCGCCAAATTTTTGTTTGATAAACAAGTTAAATATTTTTTGACTTTCAAATTGTCACAAGATCATTTGGAACTTTATTTTACAGTAATTCGGCAAAGGGGTGGTTGGAATCCAAATACTCTTCAATTTATGTGGGCCTTAAGGCAAATGTTATTTAGTAATATAATTCAACCGGAGAGTAAAGGGAATTGCATAAATGTTGAACATTATTGCCCTACTATTTTTGAGTACAGATCTGAGGACAGTAATTTTAAATCAAATGAACAATACAATATTTCCGAGGACTCAAATAAACTTGATAACCTGATATTGCTTGTAAATAAATCAAGTTTAAATGAATTACAAGAAAATATTATATTTTATATATCAGGATATATATCAAAACAATTAGAAAAAAAAATGTAACGACTGCTTACTTTTCTTTAATTTTAATGAAGAAACAAAAGTTGCAGCGTCAGCCTTTACAAATTATAAAAACAGGGGAGGATTAAAAATTGCAAGTAACGTCATATTTTATATTGTTAAAAACGCTGAAATTTTTTTTTTAACAATTAGTTTCTGATTATTTGACAGCAAAAAAATTTTTTGTCTAAAATTGTACATTTAAACGTTAAATATTGTGGAACGAGGTTAGATTTGTTTGTACCAAAACATAATTATACGTCTCTTTTGGAAGATGTCCACGAAATACAAATTGTGAAAGAAGTCACCAATATATATATATATATATATATATATATATATATATATATATAAATATAAGAAGTAGGGCACATGCAAGCCAATTAACTATAATGAAACAAGGAAGTCGTGCATCCTTACGTGCAAAACTGAATAAAACAATTTTGTTTAAAAATTTGTAATATTTTGAAATTGTATTTTATATTAATTATTTTATAATGTATATTTTTGTAAATAATGTTTTCTATTTCAGATATTTGCATCCCATCTTCCATAAAGCTTCAATTTATTCTTTAATTGTGTAAAATAAAACTTTTATTATTATTATTATTATTATTATTATTATTATTATTATTATTATTATTATTATTATTATTATTATTATTATTATTATTATTAAATTATTGTTCTTTGTAATTGTATAAAATAAAATTATTAATATGACTACTTCCATACAAAATGTTTTATTTAATCCTTGCGTAACTTGTTGACGTTTGTTTGAGTACTACTGGTATAGTAAACCACCGTTTGAGAACCGCCGCTTGAAAAGAGATAGTAGCCGTTAGAGTGCAATAGTAAACCCGGCGACACGATTTTATGGCTGTAAAAAGCACTCTGTCTAAATGCTTTACCTCAATGATAATGTGAATTACCTCCGCTCGCCAAGTGCCAAGTTACACTGTACCGACAGTATATCGGTAAATTAAGAAAACATGAAAAATTTATTATACTCAACATTATGACGTACTTACAGTTTGTAATATCTATTACATTTATGTCAATAATTATATGTATATGCGGCGCCGTTTGTTACATTATCAAAACTGTGTAGTATATAAAAATATATTTTAATACGATAGGTAAATTTATGTGAAAAATATTTTTTCCGCCTCATAATTATACATTTTTCAATCGGTTCTTTATACATTTTGGTAGATCAGACACAACTCATTTGACAAATTTTTTTTGCTTAGGTACATTATGTAATATAATACAGTATGTTAATAAAATTACTAACTCGGAGTAGGCTACGAAAAGAGAAACGTAAGTCTGATCATTATTCAATTCAAAAGTCAAGATGTCAAAATTGATCTTGAAATGTAATTTTAAGGATAAAAAATCTGGTGTGGCCAATACAATATCGCCAGAGTCACAAAAATGATTAAGCTAATCCTTATTTTAGGATTAACGAATTTTATTCTAATTTTGGCAGTTTATTTCTTTTTGATAATAAAATTTAGATTAAATTTTAAATACCGGGATAAAATAGAGTTCACTAATCCAATGATGAGAATTAGTTTAAACTTTTTGCGAATCGTTAATTTTTGTTAATCTAAATACATACCTACATATTTACTTATGCTGGAAACTGTTTTGATTTCCTTTCCTATTGTTCTATTTACTTTATTCTTTTTGAAACGTTATTATTATTAATTTGAAATGATTAGTTCTCGGCAGAGACATTTATCTGCCAGATACATACATTTGAATAACTGCGTAAGGAGTTTTGTTTGTTTAAAGCGTAGGCTCTGGGATTTAAATTATAGATAATTTTATAACTTTATCTATAATATATGTAAAAAGTATTAATACAAATCTGTAGAAAATTAAATAATCTTTAATTTTTATAATAACGTTAATCTCGAAAAAATAACATTTAAAGGTATTTTTCGAAGAAAAACTAATTTGAGCCTCCAGTAAAGTGCCCTTTCCTGTTATTCGATTTACACCAAAATCTAATGGGCTCTTTCCATAATAGAAAAGTTCGAAATACAAGGTTTCAAAATTTTCTGAATAATAGTATTTGTTAGAGTGGAGGATTAACATACACATACACACATACACTAGACATCATCGTGAAAATGTTAAAATTGGATTCTAGGGACCTTCAAACGTGCTCATTTACCAAAATCTCGATATGCGATTTTTAGCACGATCCCTATACCTCCCTTGCCAAGGGTAGCAGGAGGTAAAAACAATAAAAAAGGATACAGTATATTGACATTCGCCGTTTTCTAACTTATTTCCATTTGTAAAATAAGACTCAAGAAGAAAAACTTTGATTTCTTTATATAACATGTTTGAGAAAATATTTCATGTCAAATTGGCATTTGATTAAATATTTGGAAACTGACATACGTTTCTATGTTCATAGCCCACTCCGAGTTAACAATTTTTTTGAACACACTGTAATACAGTACATTAATTTGATAAGAATTTTATTGGATAGAAGCTTCATACGTTGTTTAAATTGTTTATTGTAAGAAATACAATAAGGGATTACAGCTCAACCGAATTACGAGAAATTAGTAAAAAAAATAGTGAAAGTAGATGCTTAATAATGAATATTAATAAAGAAATAAAATGATATAATTGAAATACTTCGGAAATAAGGAGGTTTTTCTTTTAGCAGCTCGTCACTCGTATGAAATCCATACATATTATTTTGACTGGCGACTCAAAGACTACCTATAAATATATAACGAATACCGAGTGAGGGGTGAAGTCTACTACCAATGGAAGTACACAAATTCAAATAGCGGACACGTGGCTACCAGTCCAATACTGCAATTCTCAAACAGTTTTTATTTGAATTTAAATTTCTTGCATTAAACTTAATAATTTTGATATACCTGCAATTATAAAGCATGTAGAGGCTTGTACAGTGTTACAATATTAATTTTTTTAATATAATTTAAAAATAGCATACATTTCAAGAACATTTTAGATCCACGAAGAAAACAGTTTTATATAAAAATTTATATTCGTGACGTCACATCTATATTTTCAAACTTCTGGGGACCATAACTCGCTTATTAATAGGAATTTTTTTACCGGATTTTCACCAATAGTCTTTGTTTAACTTATACTTTCTGATGAAATTATAAAAAAATGGTGGAATCGCCTATTAAACGACTTTTCGGCACATGGTTATGGTCATTTTCAAGTCAACAATGTTATATTACATTTAGTCAAATTTAAATTAGTTACATTATAAAAAAAATTGACTAAATGTAATACAACATTGTTTACTAAGTCACTGGTGACTTCCCAACCTGCGCAGGTTGTGAAAATCAAACTCATAAACATACTTTGAAATATAACAATATTTTTCTATAAGCAATGTAACTAATTTAAATTTGACTAAAAAAAGTAATATAACATTGTTGATGCATATATATATATATATATATATATATATACATATATATATATATATATATATATATATATATATATATATATATATATATATATATATATATATATATATATATATATATATATAACCGAATGTAATATTATCATTTTTAGTTCCCCATATAGGAAAATGTATTGTTGTTGATCTAAATATAGTACTTTTATAATTTGTAAGTATAAATTTATCTAAATAAGTTTCATAAGGACGGCATATTCCAAAGAACAGCTTTACAAACATTGGAAATTTATAATCTATCAGTTATTATTGAGGTAAGAAATTGAAAGGGAAAACCCAAGGGTCACTTGACGGACAAAATTCTTTTGTATCTGTATAATTTGTTTTTCACGTTTACCCATTGAGGTCCTATACTATACTAGAGTGCTTACTGCTAAAATCGTGTCGCCGGGTTTTCCATTGCACTCTAACGGCTACTATCTCTTTTTAAACGGCGGTTCTCAAACGGTGGTTCACTATTCCAGTAGTACTCAAACAAGTGTCAACAAGCTACACAAGGATTAAATAAAACATTTTATATGGAAGTAGTCATATTAATCATTTTATTTTACACAATTATAAAGAACATTAATTTTATTCGCAAGTAATAATAATAATAATGATTTTATTTTACACAATTGAAGAAGAAATTGAAGCTTTATGGATGATGGGATGCAAATATATGAAATAGAAAACATTATTTACATAAATGTACATTATAAAACAATTAATACAAAATACAATTTAAAAATATTACAAATTTTTAGCAAATGTCTTTCTTCTATGTTCTAACGATTGGTAATATAATTTACAGTAAAAATACATTAAAATTCATGATGACAATGATAACATACAATATTCAATCTTCATAATATAAAATTCAATTCATAATTTATTTTCAAACAAAGATGTACTCTTAAACAATCCCTACTGACTATAATTTTGTGAGGAATAGTAATACTTTATTTATGTTATAATAATAACCAGTATTACATTGTTTAGATAATAAATTTTATAGTAAATAATAAATATCATATAAAGAAAATAACTCCATATTTTAAATAATTAAACACGAAGAAATAACTTACCTATGAAAATGAAGATTTGTTTTTAGGTCGGTGTAATTTTTACAAATGGTCCACTACACAAAACTACCATGTTGGCAAAATTAGCACTTAATACGTCCACAGAAGAGCATAATTGGAACTAACAAAAATTCGAAGACGGAGCTGCCTTAAATACTTGCGCATGCGAAGAGCTGGCTCGAAAGAGAGAGAAATCCGAGATTAGAAAAAGACAGGTTTCCCATCTATATGATGGTTTTGACGTTTCTCTGGCGACAAGCTAATCCCTATCTCCAGCATTGGAGTTTTATGGCTGTAAGCACTCTAGTATAGTATAGGACCTCATTGCGTTTACCTGTAATCTGCGTCTAATGCAGGGCTGTTCCTAGGGGTACTGCCGCCTGCGTGCAAATATACAATTCGCCGCATCTAAGTACACAACAACGTAGGCGCCGACTATGTGGGGGCTTCGGGGCTTGAGCCCCCGCACGGAAAAATCTGAAGGGGTTCGGCCCCCACACAGAAATTATTTTTAATGCCAAAAAAATACACTCATTTTGAAATAGCTTTAATACATTAATTACTTATACAAAGTAACAATGTATACCTATTATATTATTTATTTTATAAAATTTTCAACTTGTCATATTGTATTAACTAAAGTACTGTGTGTACGTAATGCGTGCGGACTAATAAATACTACTGCCACCAGTGTTGCCAGATTTAAAATGCAGTATTATCTGAAATTAATAATGAAATAATCTGAAATAAATTTTATACAGAGTGATTAAAAATGGTTCAAGGTCACGTGATCACTTTTGTTCCAAAATATTGTTAAAATTATATTCTAATATTCCATATTCATCAAAGCTATATTCCACATATGACAGATGATGACAGGTACATGATACTTGATTAATATCATTGCCTTATGCATTGTTCCATTTAAGCCATTCCGTAGTTGGCACTGGCAACTGCGCAAATCTGAAGTAGCCGAAATTACATTGGGTAAACTTTTCTCTAATTTCAGCCAATCAGAGAGGTCAAAACTATTTCCTATGCTCTGCAATTATGAATGGCTTAAATGGAACAAGAGGCATACGTTGATTCATTTCATATTTATTTCAGATACCTTCCTGAAAAATCTTTAATATCATGTCATTATGCTTTTAATGAAGAGTGTGACGAGATTATTCTTATGATTGCTTCCAAATTCGAAAGGTACGCCTATGGAAATGGTAATGCTGTGTGACGATGGTTATGTGTTTAGCATTGTAGTCTTGTGGTTAACAAGTTAGTTTTTTTGCTAAAGGTTATAAATTCAAATCGAGGTTCAAATCCCACCAGTAAAAATGTTGTTTACATTTTTATTATTTTGTATTGATTGAGATTACGCATACAATGTAATTGTTTGGTTATATTGTATGTCGTTTTGTTGTAAAATGTATTGTTGTATTATTGTTTAAAATTGCAAATGTACATGAATTTGTAGTTTACCTTACAGGTACAGTGTGGTCGAGGGGCTCTCGGAGGGGCTAGCATGCTCGATCGGCGTCCCAGCACGATCGTGGGTTCGATCCCACATGAGTTTACATTTTTTTTAAATATTTTTATTTTAAAAAGCAAGTATTTGCAGGATAATTAGAATCATGTTTAAACTTATTCTAGTATTTTTAACGGTTTTTCGGGGTATAAATACGGGCCCAAGCGACAGTTTTAGAGAGAGAGAGAGAGAGAGAGAGAGAGAGAGAGAGGAGTGCTCTCTCAACCAGTGTTGCCAGATATACGATAATTATCGTATTTATAGGATTATTTTACATCATATACGATATACGATAGCTCTACATACGATATACGATAATATTGAAATTTGTTCGTATTAACCTTTTCGGACAATTATTTTTAGATGTTTCATCTTTCGTGTATTTATATTTGTCATTCGTATCGGTTGACAATAGTAAAGCAATTTATTCATTGCGACTGCACTACTGCTCTGGGACTGCGCTTGGCTTACGGGGTAGTGGAGTAGTTCTTGTGCGTGGTACGTAATTACGTATGCGTGTGCGTCTTTTCTTGTCACTGCCGGTTCCCGCTCGCTCATTTGCATTTGTAATGTATGATTCTAAATGGTTCGCAATCTTAAAATTTTATTTTTTTAACGATGCGAATTGTTTGTAAATATATATATATATATATATATATATATATATATATATATATATATATATATATATATATACATATATATACATCTCTCTATCAATTTGACTTCCATACAAAGAAACATTCATTTGGCGTCTATGGGAAATACTGGTCCTAGGGGCTTAATTTTTCATGTATATAGAATAATTTGCCTTACCTAATAATGTGGGCATAAGGAAATTTGGAAAAATTTATATTTAAAGAAAACGATATACACGAACAATTTGGCGTCCGTACTTAATCCGTGTTTTTGCCGTCCGGCGTATATTTTTATAGGTCTTACCGACAATTTGGCGTCAAAAATAAATATACATTTACAAACAGGTATCAATCGGGCATCCTACACTGTTGCCATATATTTTTTCAAATGCACCGACATGGAATATCATTAACATGTGTTACAAATTTTTTTGTGAAAAAATTAAATGGACAATACTGTCGCTTTACTTATTTAAGTAATAAGGTCAGTAAGTGCTTCCTACCGGTTGAGGATGATTTTGGAGATCGAGACAAGTCAAGACCTCTAATACATCCGATACCAGTAGAAGAGCACTTACTGGCCGCAATGCTTATTACGTTTTTTGCATGATCGACGGACATAACAAAATTTAAAAAAATAAGATTTGAAAATTATTTTGACATTAAAAATTTTAGTTGTAAGATTTAACCATTGTTTTTTTACATCGCCTCCGCCTCCTGGAAAGCAATTCTTGAAAAATGAGATGTTAGTGAGATTTGACAGAATTGATAAAAACGTCACGTGACTTACAGGTCACGTAGTGAGATTTTTTTGTTTAATTCTTGAAATAATTTTGTCGTCTCACTCCTTCACATTTCATCTCACTACGTGGAAAATTATCTCTCCACCAATTTGGTGGTGAGAATAAATGTCACTCGTTAATGTTAAATGGAAATATACTTAACACTCAATTATATTATTATTATTAATTAATATTACAAATAAAATAATAACAAATATATCATTGACGAAAAAGGAGTAGGTACTGCTTTAATGCATATGGAAAATACAAAAATTACTTTTCGAACCAAATTTTTGAAATATTTCGGCTGAATAAAAATTTAGTGGATCAGTTGGGTGACAATTTAAACCAACCAACTAACTCATAGATCAGCATTAGGGATTAAAAAAAAATAACTAAATACTTTACGTTTTTTGATTTGTGGGTATCCAGCTTGGTGTTGGAAATGATATACATTTAGCTATTATAACTACAACCTATAAATATTTTACATGTACTTATAGAACACAAATACGTTTATACGTAGTAAGACACATTTTATTTGTAGTTGTTCGATAACGGCAATAATAATAAATAGTTAATATAGAAAATTTAGCTATATGTTAGTCACTCCTAAGTATAAGGGCGGAGAAAATTAGACCCACGGTCTGCCTACCACAGATCACTACACTACGCACAAGGACTAGGGACTCAAAATTCAATAAATCTAGAAAAAGTAGTTACGAATGGCAAGATTATCAATACCAGCTAAAATAATAGTATATTATATTATTAGGAGTAGAAAGCGGTCTTTTTGTGTTGAACCCAGCTATTGCGGCCGAGGCTAGGCAAGCTGGGTAAAACACAAAAAGGGCGTTCTACTCCGAATGACATATACTATTTTTTCTTCAAGTATTTTAAATAATTTTTTGACATTTTTTTGGAATTTTTTTATTTATAAAATTTCCAATTTAAGCCAATGCTGGCTGTGTACATTACAAAACACAAACGATGGAACTGTCAAATAACAATTTTCAATATGATCTGTGTTGCTGTGGTGAATGCCGCCGCCAGCGGTGAAGTAAGAAACTAACATTTTTTTACTAGTACAACAATATCAACATTTTTGTACTAGTAAGACAATGAATATCTTCTATAGCGTGTGTACAGTAGCATAATATGCATATTATAATACGCTTGAAGAAAAAAATAAGAATATCACGGCAAATATGTAAAGGCGATCAAAGAAGAGTGCAATGTCAATGTCAAAAATCACACTTTTATGTCAAATTTTTCACGTGCTAAATCATGGCCATTTAGATAGGTTTGTTTCGGGAACTAAAAAAGTGAGAAAATATGGAATGAGATGAGAGTGAGATGAAATTTTATGTCACCTTGTGAGAAAATTCTCATATTTCAAGAATCGGTATTCTGGTCCGTAAGTGATTCACATCACTTACGAATTAGTAATTTGTAAATAAAACTTACTGCCTTGGAAATCCTATCGGTAAATATAAAAAACACACCGATCGTGCAAATAGTTATTTGCTACAAGGGATGTAGACAATTTACCATTCGAGGACGATTTTGCGCCCGAGTGATAGTGGTTTTTCCACTCCCAAAGGTTTATTTTTCAACTGTTTATTTTTAATGCCAGATATGACAATGAATACCATTGAATATTGACGCACTGAAAAAAAGAAGGAAAAAACGCTGTGTCACATTTAACACGTCAATGGTAACCTTTAAGTGGAAATAATTATGAAATGAGGCAAATTTGAAAGAAATTATATTCAAAATCATAAATTATAAGAATGAAAAAATAATATTTGACACGTTTAAAATATCTAACCGTTAGTATTTAACAAAGAGAGAGGTAATGCCAGCTGCGCAGGGAAGTAAGGACAATACTTACATTCCATCGCTAACATAAACCGATAACTTGTTTGTAAAATAACCATACATCCCTACAAACAATGTCCTATATATCTTACTTACGATATCGGTAGTGGGAAAAAGTATATTAAACCTGCTTATGAATTCTATAATTAACATTGATTAATCTTTAACATTCATGTCCAATATAGAGCTAGTGGCCCATTTTCATTTATACAACGAAAATTGAAACAATGAAGGAACAAGATGTTTCAAAATTAACGCGAAATAAACTTCGAAACTTGCAACGACTCATGAGACAAGGCTGTACTAAACTTCGTTGTATGGAAGAAAACAGGTTACTAGCTCTATATTAAATATAAATTTTTAAAGCTTAAACTACATTAATTGTTGTAGCAATAAGAAGGTACAATTTAATTTCCTTAAACCACAGTATCTTCCATTCCAAATTTTTCCGAAAACTTATGTGACATGTTATAGTCGTCTAACATGCAAACAGAATTTTTCTTTTCGTAGCTGTTACAATAGGTGCGTTCAATGAAGTAAGCAAATGAAGAAAATGCTAGATAAGCAAACGAAACTTGTTGCTTAGTACATTGAACGGTTTGCTACTTATAACCATAAAATGTCAAGTACAACTGTGATCCAGAAATTTATACGGCTGTCAAATATAACATTGAGTATATTAGGTGTAACAAAATATTTTAAATTTAATAAAGTTATAAACACCCATTACAATATTTTCAAATCCTTTTTGACATGTGGTTGACATAACGCACCATAAAATAAGATAGAAACAATACAACTTACCTGAATGTATGTATGATTTGTATTTCCCGCCATTATTTTTATAAGTGAGCAAGACGAGAGTCAGAACGCCGAGGACCCCGAAGGTACACGATGTCTTCCGGGTGGAAAATTAGACTCATTTTTTTAAGATTTTTTTTAATCCTGGCAAAAACTATACCTAACTCACAAAACTCAAGTTCTTATACTTGTTTTTTTAACTTATTTAAAAAACTAATATAAGGACCCGGGTTTTACGGGCGCTTGGAACATACTTTGTGCTGCTTCGGCGTCCTCTGCGTTTTGACGACTAGACTCTTCTGTTAGCAAGACAAGCGAGAAATTTGTTGCTTAAGATACTTGCGAGCATATTAAGCAAATGCTAGGCTAATTGAACCTAATGTCAAATAACGGATATATTTGATGGGTTTATATTTTATGAGGTAATTGATATATTTAATAATCTAAACGTAGAAAAGTAAACAAAATTTTATTCTCTTTTTATAATTTTACAAAATATCTTCGATACAAAAATATATAAACTGAAAGCAACATGAAATAGCAGAAATTACATTGGGTAAACTTGTCTCTTGTCTTTAATTTCAGCCAATCAGAGATGTCAAAACTATTCCCTATGCTCCGCAATACGGAATAGCTTAAATGGAACAGGGCATAGGTTCCATACCTAAAAATTATTAAGTACAGATGTATTAACTTATAGTAAATATATAGCATTTATAAGTAAATTACTATTATATTTTTTAATCAGATTAACTATTTGACTTGAATTATCTATGCATGAATAAAAATAGATTTTTTAATAAAAAGTATGGGTGACTAGAACATAAACATACGTCGGCGGCGACGGTCACCATAATCTCCGACATATGTACAATATTTATATTAAACTTCAAATATGAATATAATGTATTAAATCCTCGAGCTACTTATTAACTTACTATTTTTTTTTCTTATAAACAATTAAAACTGTTGTATTTTTGAATATTTTATTATTGGTACCTAATGATTTATTAACGAACTGCGTCGAAATAAGTAAAATTTATATCAGCGTGTTCCTTCTAAAATAATTATCAATGTATGTATGTGATTTAATTTTGTAGATATTTATAAAATCATCACAGTAACAGGTGTATATTTATGTATAATTTAATTAAATGTTGATTGTATATGTATATTTAAAATGTCACATATATTTTTATTATATAAAAGATGTTTATTTTACTTTTACAGTTGCACCTAAACAACCAAAATCATTACTGCATTACAATAAACATTTATGTTTTGTATTTATTATTAAATGCACAAAATAATGTGAAGAGTTAAAAAAGAATAATATTTATGATTTTGTTCAATAATGGCTACAGAATAAATCTTTCAAGATAATTTCCAATTCAATATTATACATAAATTTTAAATTATCACAATTTGTCACCTTTATTCTTCAAATGTTTCACGTAAAATAAATTCGGTATAATACGCTTACGCTGATACCCACAACATACACTCGAGCTACACATGCCCCGTTGCTAAATGTAAGGACGCCAAATTGTTGGTGATTTTTTGTTTTCAATATACGATAGCGTATATCAAAGTGCGACGACAACGCCACACATGGAATTTCGATGAACTAAATATACGGATGTTAACAAGAAAACAGTCATTTGACGTCCAAAATTAAAATTTGGAGGTAGACACCCCCCATCACGTAGATGCTAAAACTGTGGGAAAAACTGTTTTGTAATTTGGCGTCCATATTCGGACGTCAATTTACGAAGGACGTCATATTGTTGGGGATCTGGCAATGTACGGACGTTCGGTTGTTAGACTGATGTATATATATATATATATATATATATATATATATATATATATATATATATATATATATATATATATATATACATATATATATATATATATACATATATATATATATATATATATATATATATATATATATATATATATATATATATATATATATATATATAGATATATATATATATATATATATATATATATATATATATATATATATATATATTGTATTTTAGCATAAGTTTCTATATCCATTATAATGCAT
>OY720465.1:22639767-22674767 GCA_963082715.1 Harpalus rubripes
AATTATCATATGTGACACTCCGTATTGTGATAAAGATGTACAAGATTAATAAATGTGCGAATATTAGGAACGTACGTGTATGATTTGGAAACGTTTCGACTAAATGCGTTTGCAAATCTATAACACTGTTTTTATATCAACCACAAATTAAAATGTAGTAAAGATACGAATAAATAAATAAACCATAGGTAAGTAATTACAATGTCTGTGTACTCGCTATTTGTAAACGTAAGCATTTTGACAAAATTTTACCTTATAAACAAGTTTATTACTAATGTCAAAATTTAATTGCAACAACTAACAGGACAGTCAATTGCTAAAACAAAATTTTTCAGAGCTATTGCCACTGCATTCAATTATTAGAAAAATACTTGGAACGACTTGTCAATTTACGGGGTTGTAAAAATGTTTAAAAAATATGCGATTTCGAGAAAAAGTTATTAAGAAATATTGTTGCTCTCGACGAATTATATTACTGGTTAAATTTAATGTACTTATTTCATATACATCCTATATATAAACTTTTAAAATTGTGTATTTAAGACTTTTAATTGAAGGGGAACAACATATTATATTTTGGCTAAAATTGATAAACCGAAAGTGATACTTTATTTAAAGCCCTAAACAGATTTTCATAAAAACATATTAAAACATGATCCAAAACTTCTCAAATTTGGTATTTAAAACTCGTGTATAATTTGAAACATTAGATTTTGACTATACCTATATGATAAACCGGAAGTAGTACTCGTACTTAATTTGGAGCTCCTAACAGGTTTTCGAAGAAAAGCATAATAAAATATAACCCAAAATTTGGTATTACAAACTTTTCTATTTATTGGAAAAACAAATTAGATTTTGTTTACAAACGATCAACCGGAAATGATACTTTACTTAAAGCTCATTGCTATTTTAAACATGGGATTGACGGGAGGTCATGTGCTTGCCACACCAGAATTTTTTTGCTTGTAACTTGTACATGAGAAACAATTAAACCTCGGTAGACATATTTATTATTTAAATAAAATTAATGTATCGGTATGACAATATTATATAATTGTATTCAGAATTAAATTAGCGAATAAGTTAATAAAAAATATGTTTCTATTAAAAATAAACAAGTTTTGACCCATATTTTGAGAATCACTCTTTGAATTTTTTTTGTTTAGTTATATAGAATAGAATTTTTTATCCATTTAATCTTCTTTGTAGTTCTATGGTCAGTTCTCGAGATAGCAATGGTGGTCCATTTAAAATGAACATTTTGTATAGTTTCCACAATAATCATACTACTTGCTTCGTAAATATTTTGTATAATACAATATCTACGAACGAGTAATAACTGTATATAAATTATATACCGACTCTACTGTACGATGCATAACTGTATAAATAAATAAAATATAGGTGTTACAATTACATACAAATTAAAATATTTTTTATACATAACAACAAATAGCATACAATACTAATAAACAATAAATTGAAGTAAAAAAACCTGCCAGAATTTACATTACATAATAGTCAATACAGAACAGAACACAATTTATTAAAATGTAAAATATATTCTCACCTGAACTTCTACTACTGCTGCTCCACCCTTTCCAAAATGACCATCCTTTTCCCCCCTTACCATGCCATCTACTGCCACCCCATCTACCGCCTCCCCATCGACCCCCACCCCCACCTCTTCCTCCACCGGCCCGAGCACCACCTTTTGCTTCAGAATCCACCAGAAGACAAAGCACTCCTAACAATAATACACAATTCCTAATTTTCATTTTCAACTTCTTGTCAGAGTACCTATAAGACAATACACACTAACTGCCTTGTCTTCTATTCCTGACTGACTGATAGACTTCGCAGTCTGTCAGCAGGGTCAAGCGAGCGGATGCTTTATATACAACCAAAAATGTTATCAGAAGATTAAATATTTTGACGGTTGTGAAACTGGTTTACGTCATATTTACAGGAATATCCGATTGTAGTTGTAGGAAACGATCTATGAAACTGACTTATGCAGGGTTTACAGCCTTTTATAGAGGGTTGGAAATCTTCGTGGTCAGGACTCATAAATTATTCGAACTTGAAGGCATCACTTTTAGGGGAAGTAATGGGCCGTATTTAAAAAAAATCTGATGTGGCCAGCACATAACCTCCCGTCAATTCCATGTTTAAAATAGCAATGAGCTTTAAGTAAAGTATCATTTCCAATTGATCGTTTGTAAACAAAATCTAATTTCTCGTTCCAATAAATAGAAAAGTCTGTAATACGAAATTTTGGATTATATTTTATTATTTTTTCCTCGAAAATCTGTTAAGAGCTCCAAATTAAGTAGGTACCACTTTCGGTTTATCATATAAGTATAGTCAAAATGTTATATGTTGTTTCATGAGTTTTAAATACCAAATTTGATAAGTTTTGGAAAATGTTTTAATATATTTTTTCAAGAAAATCTGCTTGTAGATTTTTGTAAAGTACTACTTCCGGTGTATCAATCTGAAAAGAAAATCTAATATGTCGTTATCATTAATATAGAAGTCTTAAATACCAAATTTTGGTAAGTTTTGGAATATATCATAATATATTTTTCACGAAAATCTGTTCAGAGCTTCAAGTAAACTATCACTTCCAGTTTATTAATTTTAGCCAAAATCCAATATGTTATTCCCCTTGATATGAAAGTCTTAAATCCTAAAATTGAAAAGTTTTGGATTATATTTTAATATAATTTTTCATTAAAAACTGTTACGGGCTTCAAATAAAGTATCACTTCCGGTTGTCCAATTTTACCCAAAATATAATCAATTCGTTATATGAATGTAGAAAGCTTAAATACGGAAAATAGAAATTTTCGGGTATTTTTTGTAAGAGTTATCGTGGACGAAAAAGTCGTGACTTGCACACACACACGCACGCACGCACGCACGGCGCGCGCCCACACACACACAAACACACACACAGAAACAGACACGCAGACTCACACACACACACACACACACACACACACACACACACACACACGCACACAGAGAGAGAGAGAGAGAGAGAAAGAGAGAGAGAGAGAGAGACAGGCACACACACAGAAACACACTTAGTTATATCCCTAAATTTTTTATGTCCTCTACTAGAGGCAAGAGTAGTGGTTTTTGTCAACGTTTTTCCATTAAGTCTTTATTAGCTACAAATGATAATTACTATTACGTGTGTTAAGGAGTTTGATTAATGATTGAGACATTTTAATTTTTAAGATCACTAATGTCCATTTAACACATGTGTTAGTTACAATATTTTTCCGTTGACAGTATATCTTACTAAATTGGAAAATCTAATTTTATTCTAGACAAAAATTTTCAGTTAGTAACGTTTGACACATTGAAAAATGTTGATATATAAGAAGAAATTTAATTGTTATTAATACTTATTGGTTAAAATTTTTAAATATGTGTTAAAAATAATCATTAATTCACAGAAATACTCCGTATGTGCTATAGATAACAGTGGTATTTTTATGTGAATTTTTCACCGATTATTAATATATGATATTTTTTATTTGTATACTGTTAATAAAAATTTATTATATAAATAGTATTTCCAGTCCCACTCATCTTTGGAAAAAACATGACTACAATTACATACTACAATACAATGTTGCCAAGTTTCGGGAGTGACTAAGTACTTCCAAATGCTATATACACGCCGGAAGTAACATCGCATTGTGTATACCTGACACTAATAGCGATTACAACGCCAGCGGTAAACGCATGAACTAAAGTGACAAATTTAAGGGTACTGGGGGGTATATTTAACTTCCAACACAATTTTCGTATTTACACTTGTTTCCCCTTGTAGTGGTAGAAAAAAAATTACATAGGAAACGTTGTCACTTCCATTTTCGGAAGTCACTACATTACATATGAAGTCACAACGGCCAGTAAGTTCCCGTATATGAAGTGACAACATACCGTATGCACATATATATATATATATATATATATATATATATATATATATATATATATATATATATATATATATATATCCTAAGGCATACGAAAATATTTTTTATTGATAAATTTTTTTAAGATATAACACAAACTACATCTTTTTTAATGGAACCTATATTTAATTTTTACTTTAAGAAAGCACTTATTTTTTTCTCTTTCGTTTGGTATAAGGATTATTGTGTTTTAAATCATTTTTTATCCCTACTTATGTAAATTTAAAAATATAGAATTGAAATTAATTTATGAAACACGGTAGGTATGGAATAAGTTACTTTAGTAAAATAAAGTACTATTTGAAGGGTAAAACAAATTTAAAATACAATAAACTTTATACCAATCGAAAGAGAAAAAAAAAATAAATGTATTTTAAAGTAAAAATCAAAAATGGGTTCCATTTAGAAAAAAATATAACTTTGTGTTATATCTCGGAAATTTACCGATAATAAAAATATTTTCGTACGCCACTGGATAGACAATGAAATGATGTACCGTGGAACGCCCGCCGTCGCTATCGCTACGCCGTCGCAGCTGCGCCGCCGTCGCTGCAGCAATGAGCGAGTGTCTATTTATAGCGATGACGCAATCGCGCTAGCAGCCGGGCTACGTAAACAAACCAGTCGCAACGTGTTTAATTACTTTCGGTCGCCTGAACCTTTTGTGTTCATTGTTGTTATGTGTTCGAACATTCTAGAGCTTTTCTAGAAAATAATGGCAGCTGTATATAAGGGACGTAGCTATGCTCGAGAGACACAGTTAGTTACATAGGGAGAGTCAGAGTCATACAGAGACATTCACATAAAGTGTTGGAGAAGAAGCACAGCAGTATAGTAGTGAGCGTATGCAGTTGGTGTCGAGTAGGTACTCGGGAAGTTACTGATATATTGAGATAGCTGTGGATGTGAATACTCGGTAGTGTTGACGAGTATTGAGAAGCTATAGTGTACAAGGACAGTAATGGCGAGTCGGGAAGTTACTGGTATACCGGGATAGCTGTGAAAGAGAATACTCGGTAGTGTTGAAGAGTATTGTGAAGCTAGGTATGCGGGGACAGTAACGGCAATTGGAAGAGAATACTCGGCAGTGGTGTTGAAGAATTGTGGCATACGGACAGTCGGTGATACTGAGGCTGTGGAAGTTAGACAGATAGTTAAATAAATAGTTGTGAAAGAGGAGACTTCTGTCCGAGCAGTTGAATATACAGACGCTGCTGAGTCAGTTGATTATATAGAAGTCGGTAGGCGGACAGTTGAACGTGATATAAGTATATAGTGAGATAATTATAGTGATATTAATATTGCGTAAACAGTCTACAAGAGTCTGCAATATACCGGCAATCTAAGATTGGAACGCGTAGCGAAATAAATAATTTGCAATATCGTAGTGTAATTGGTTAAATAAATAGTGTTAGTGTTATCTAGTTCATTATAGTTTTAGTCTTACTTAGTTTTTAATAATTGTTTAACATTAGTAATAGTAACTTTCTTTATAGTTTAATAAACACTTAATTTTAATAAATAATAAAAGTCTAATATTTACACTTCGCCTAAATAAATAAAAACGTTACAATATCTAACTTTTTTATTTAAAACATTTTTTTCGATTACTAATAGTTTAATAACTTCAAAATGAAAAAATCTGATGTGGCTAGCACATTACCTTCCGTCAGTTCTATGTATTTTGTACAAATTTCATACGGAAAGTTCCTTGCTAAATGAAATATTCTATTTCTTGTACATTACCTTCCGGCAGTTGCATGTATTTTATGCAAATTTCATACAGAAAATTATTATTTTGTGACGTTTTCTATATACAGTGTAATGTATCTGCAGAAATAAAAGATTTATTATTATTATTTCTTGTACATTACCTTAAAGTAGTTGTATGTATTTTATACAAATTCCATACAGAAAGCAAAAGATCCTATATTTCCAGTAAAATTACCTATAAGACAAACACACTATGTCAATTTCACTTGACATTGACATCTTTCAATCAGAATTTTCTTAATATAGTAGCTGTTTCCATAGCTATGGCTACTTTATGAAATTTAATTTCTTTATAATTGTTTAACTCTATATCCATTTAATATTAAGTATAAGATGTAGTCAAATCGTATAGAGAATAAAATATTCTTTAATATTTATAATAAAATCAAATGTGAAAAAAATATATTATTTAACATAGTTTTTCAAGAAAAACTGTTAAAATCTTCAAATGATGGTACTTCCGGTTGACCAATTGTAACCAAAATTAATCAGTTCTTCATAGGGATGTAACGAAGAAGTATACGAAAAAATTATAATTTTTGTAACTGTAGTATTAGAGTTATCGCAGACGAAAATTTTGTTAGACACACACACACACGCACGCACGCACGCACACACACGCTCGCACGCACGCACGCACGCACACGCACACTCACACGCGCACACGCACGCGCACGCACACACACACACGCGCGCACACGCACACGCACATGCACACACACACACACACACACACACACACAGAAATCAACATAAAAATAGTAAATTCGTATTCTACGGACCCTAAAACTTGCTTATTGATTAAAAACACATCATCGAATTTTTTGACCAGACAATACCTTCCTTACCTAAAGGCGACGGAAGGTAAGAACCGACCAAATTGCCCTATGAGAATTTTTGGAAAAACATTAGCACATCTAAGGTGGCCCCCTATAGGTGCACAAAAATTTCCATTTTACAAGATATTTGGTTAATCCCTTAAGCTTGGTAAAGGATACGGTTTACTCTCACAACGGGCGTTGAGCCGCAAATATGTATGGGTATTATTAAGAAACGTTTTATATTCTTATAAGTGAAACTAGGATTTTCAAATTCCAAAAATTATAACTCCTTTATTTTTGAAAATATCGCTATACATTATTTGACATAAGTGGTTGAAAAAAAACTAGATTATCTTAAAAAATATATTTCACTATACATCTATTAAAAAAAAATTCAAACTTCATTTTCACCATTTTAAAATAAATAAACAATACTGATGATAAATATTTGTTAAACTTCACAGTTAATTACATTAAACGAAACCGGATATTTATGTTATTGTACAGTTATTAAAATAAAAAGTTTTTTTACGTAAAATAAATAAACAATTTTTGGTTATTTTTTCTTTAAAATAATAATAAATACTGATGAAAAATATTTGTTAAAATTTCACTGGTAATTACATTAAACAAAAAAAATTGCAAGTAGTATTGCAAATTGTTTAGAAACATTTTTGGGACTATAGTTCTCATTCCCATAAGAGATTATTTCTAACAAAAATAGAATTTATGTTAAAGGACTGTAAGGCTACTTTCCTATGCATATCAGGTAGACGAAAGATTCAGTGCATAAATAAAGCGGCTCAAAAATATTGGTCGATATCAAACAGTATTATATTGCAGAAAGTAAGGTATATGCCGCTTTATCATAATTGTGATATTTATAGTTTTATTACTAGACCCGACAGAGTCAAAAAATTTAACTATAGCCATGTCTCCTTAGGATAGTCTCTATTTACTTTTAAATTTACCATAACAGTACAACCTCAAATAGACTTTAAATATATGCTTTTCTTCAATTGTAGTCTGATTGTATATGCGTTAGTGTCGTGAATTTTTTTTTAATCAGTCTCTGAATTTCTGTATCATAAATTTAGAGAAAATTCTTTGTTTATGGTATGCTGTAGGGGCTGAGTAAATCCAATTCCCAAATATGTTGTCCAGTACTATAACAAATGATTTAATCTGCTGACATTTCGAAGATGTTCAGACAGATTCTTGTTGCAGAAGAGCATATAGAAAATATCCAACGAATTTTATGAAGTGAAAATTCAGATGAAGATCATAAAATATATACCCTAAATACAGTTACGTAGTTACGTACAGTGTTAGTTGTTCTTATTTTTATCTCCTGCCAACCTACAGGTAAAGAAGGTAGGGGAGACTGTCGTACCTTGAGATAATTTTTGTGTTTTATGTTGTATTTTTTATATTTTCAAGAGTTTTAACATACAAAAAATATGCATACAAAAAAATTATAAAAAACGAAAGGGCTGTAAGTGGCTCATGGTACAAAGATCGTATTGTACCTTGGGACTTTTAAGTATATCACTAAATCTGTTTCTTGTTGGTCGCTAAATATTTCATGGTTTGTATTCAAAAGCATAGTTATTAGTTTATGAGATGATTATTTATCGTCGACAAATCATAATAATTTAAATACGTTATTCAAAAAATGTAAGTACAATCTTTTGTCCATTTAAACGAGGTACATGAGTACCAATAATTAGTCGTCCATTTATTGTTCCCGCTCAAACATTTTTTAATGACTATTTCACTCATAAATATATAAACCAATCCAAATTCAGGATTCTACCTAGTTACCAAATTTCATTTCGACAAAACATCGTCACAAAAGTATTTTCGCACCCTTTAAGCCAATAAGATATCGCATTTTTACAAGTAAGTGAGTTTTGATAAGCGAAATTTTTTTGACGTTTTAGAAACATATTGTTTACATACCTGTCAAAGTCTGTATATTTTCAGTGTTATCAGTTTTTATTAAAAACGAGTCGATTTGGACATGAATTTATTTAAAACGTTGAAAATGCAAACTGAAACATTATACCTCTAAACACAATAAATATTTACAAGATTTTTGTCAAGAAGAAAATTATATAAATAATTACCTGATTTTTATTTTGGAAATAGTCATCCGAACACCATTCGTGGTTAAATTTTATCCTGGGAAAATTTTCCGATTGCTTTACTCGAGCCTGTTGCCAATTTATTTCGTAACATTGATCAAAAATCACTCGTTTGACAACTCGTAATTTTTTTGTCAATGCCACTCAATAAGTTGCTAGGCAACCGCTCTCGTAACAATCTGAAAATTTTTCCGGCAAAAATTTACTACTTATGATATTATACAGGGTGTAAATGAAATAAGTGCATTAAATTTAACCAGTAATGTAACTTGACGAGAGCAACAATATTTCTTAATAACTTTTTTTTCTAAGTCTTTTAGATTTTGAGTTAAAATTCTTTAAATATTTACTGCATATTTCGGCGCGCGCCCATGGAGAACAAATGGCTGCTCCCGTAATCAAGTCGGATACAAACAGCTCAAAAATTGTCGGTTATCGGTTACACTTGCAGTCACAGTAATTAATAAACGAATCAACGGAAATAACATTTATTATTTATTAATTCGTAATAGTATAATTTTTAATATAAAGAAATATAATTTTGGATAATAAAATTATAAAGTTGTGTATTAAACCAGGCTTTTAACTCACCTGTGAATAGTGGTTGACAAGGAGGGGCGAGGTGAGGTAACGACAGGAAGAGCAAAAGCATAGTTATTAGGTTATGAGATGATTATTTATCGTCGATAAATCATAATAGTTTAAATACTTTATTCAAAAAATGTAAGTACAAACTTCTATCCATTTAAAAGAGGTACATGAGTACCAATAATTAGTCGTCCATTTATTGTTCCCGCTCAAATATGTTTTACTGAAAATTTTTACAGCATTTTCGTCTGTCGAAATGTGTGCATAATAAATACACCTTCCCAAGTAAATTCAGTCTCATTAATGAACATTATGAGCCATTCTCAAAATTGAAGTCTGTTATGTGCTGAAAACATTGAACTTTTTGCACATGTTATGGATATAACTGTTGCTTTTTTAAAAATTGTCATATGTATTAAGATGTGATAAAGATGTATAAGATTAACAAACGTGCGAATATTAAGAACAGAATGATTTGGTGATGATTTGGAAACGCTCCGTGAAAATGCGTTGGCAACTCCATGATACTGTCTTTATGTCAACCGTGATGTCAAGTAAAATGTAGTACAGATACGAGTAAAAAAATAAATAAATAAACCATAGGTAAGTAATTACAATGTCTGTGTACTCGCATTTTGACAGAATTTTACCTTATAAATAATACTATGTTCCGTAAATCAACCAAGAAAACCAGTATCTTGATTCCTTGTACACCATGGTTCCTGAATATTTTCATCTATTTCGGGACAGATTGACATTGAATCATATGACATTTAATTGAACATTTTATTACATTTCATGCCAATAATAATAACACAACCAACAATATAACAAATATAAATAATATTTTCATACTTACATCTATAATAATTATTAGTAATACCACTAATGCGGTTTAGAAATTTGACATTTACGTATATCGTTTGATTTTGTTATGATGTTTGAAAGTAGCGGTAGTGGGGGGTAAAAACACCAAAGAAACCAGGATTATTTCGTAGTTGCCGTGGTCCGAATTTTTACCAACTTTTTTCAGGAACCGCGTTCCAAATAGAAACCGGTAAATAATTTCAGGTCTTACGGAACACAAAACCGTTAACCTGATCGAACCGGTTGCATTACGGAACACACTATAAGTTTATTACTAATGTCAAAATTTAATTGCAACAATTGACAGTACAGTCAATTGCTAAAACAAAATTTTTCGTAGCTATTGCTACTGCATTCAATTATCACAAAAATATTTGGAACGACTCGTCAATTTACGGGGTGGTAAAAATGCTAAAAAAATATGCGATTTCGAGAAAAAGTTATTAAGAAATATTGTTGCTCTCGCCGAGTTATATTACTGGTTAAATTTAATGCACTTATTTAATTTACACCCTGTATATGAAAATTTTTACAGCATTTTACAAAAATTTTCATAGCTATTGGTAAAAATGCTAAAAAAATATGCGATTTCGAGGAAAAGTTATTAAGAAATATTGTTGCTCTCGTCGAGTTGTACAATGAAAATTTACTTTACATATAAAATGTTTTTCTTTCTCAAATATCTTGGTTATCATTCAACCAAATATCCCTAGAATACATGTACAGTCATCTAGTGAGCAAATAAGTATTCATTCAGAATTTTATGAATTTAAGTACAACGGCGGGCTTTTAAATGTCGGTGTCCCGAGATACAGATCGTCCCAAGGTAGATACAACGGTCTCCCCTAATCTATTCGGTCCAAGAATTCGACAGTGAGTTTTCAGTGAATAAGCATGATTTAGGGTCCCTACAACACTATTTTTACCTCCCGCTTGGAGAGATCGTGCAAAAAATCGCATTTCGCAATGTTGGTAAATGACAAGGTTTTAAGGCCCTTAGAATCCAATTTTAACATTTTCACGATGGTGTCTTTATGTATGGATCCTTCACTGTAACTCAAATAATATCATTCAGAAAATTTTGAAACTTTGTATTTCTATCTTATTCTAATATGGAAAGAAGCCATTAGATTTTGGTGTACATCAGATAACCGGAAATGGCATGTTTCTTGAAGCTGAAAATAGTTATTTTTTTTTTCGGAAATACCCTTAAATGTTATTATCGCATTTTATATTATTATGAAACTTTAAGGTTATTAAATTTTCTACAGGTTTGCATTAATACTTTTTCTATATATTTTATGGATAAATTTATAAAATAATATATAATTTAAACACCGTAGCCTACGTTTCAAGCAAAACTCCTTGGTTACATAGTTCAGGGGGCTGATTCTAATTCGTGGAGACTGACCGTAGAGACTTTTAGTCCTTTCTCCATGACGTCAGAGATTTAGTTACATTATAGAGTTTTCATTTCATAGGTTGGTATGACGTTGAGTTGATGTAGAATTTATGTTGGGAATAATAATAATAATATAAACTTTATTGACATCCGTCAATGGCGGGGTTCAGCCAACGGCTGCTCTTCCACCCAACCAATACATACAACAATTATTATAAAACAAATTAATTACATGCCAACACAGTACAATTTATAAGAATCAGAAAGGGAGACATGTACAACTTAAATTTTTATATATATATATATATATATATATATATATATATATATATATATATATATATATATATATATATATATATATATATATATATAGGGTGTAAATGAAATAAGTGCATTAAATTTAACCAGTAATATAACTCGGCGAGAGCAACAATATTTTTTTAGCATTTTTACCACCCCGTAAATTGACGAGTCGTTCCAAATATTTTTGTGATAATTGAATGCAGTAATAATAGCTATGAAAAATTTTGTTTTAGCAATTGACAGTCTTGTCAATTGTTGCAATTAAATTTTGACATTAGTAATAAACTTGTTTATAAGGTAAAATTATGTCAAAATGCGAGTACACAGACATTGTAATTACTTACCTATGATTTATTTATTTATTTTTTAATTCGTATCTGTACTATATTTTACTTGACATCACGGTTGACATAAAGACAGTGTCATGGAGTTGCCAACGCATTTACACGGAGAGTTTCCAAATCAACACCAAATCATTCTGTTCTTAATATTCGCACATTTGTTAATCTTGTACATCTGTATCACATCACAATACGGAGTGTCACAAATGACAATTTTAAAAAAAGCAACAGTTATATCCATAACATGTGCAAAAAGTTCTGTTTTCAGCACATAACAGACTTCAATTTTGGGAATGGCTCATAATGTTCATTAATGAGACTGAATTTACTTGGGAAGGTGTATTGATTATGCACAATACACATCTCGACAGACGAAAATGCTGTAAAATTTTTCATTAAAACACATTTGAGCGGGAACAATAAATGGACGACTAATTATTGGTACTCAAGTACCTCTTTTAGATGGACAAAAGTTTGTACTTACATTTTTTGAATAACGTATTTAAACTATTATGATTTATCGACGATAAATAATCATCTCATAACCTAATAACTATGCTTTTGATCTTCCTCTCGTTACCTCGCCCCTCCTTGTCTTCCACTATTCACAGATGATTAAAAGCCTGGTTCAATACACAACTTTATAATTTTGTTATCCAAAATTATATTTCTTTATTTTAAAAATTGCACTATTACGAATTAATAAATAAAAAATGTTATTTCCGTTGATTCGTTTATTAATTACTGTCACAGTAATTAATAAACGTGTAACCGATAACCAACAATTTTTGAGCTGTTTGTATCTCACTTGATTACGACAGCAGCCATTTATTCTCCATGGGCGCGCGCCGAAATATGCAGTAAATCTTTAAAGAATTTTAACTCAAAATCTAAAAGACTTAGAAAAAAAAGTTATTAAGAAATATTGTTGCTCTCGTCAAGTTACATTACTGGTTAAATTTAATGCACTTATTTCATTTACATCTTGTATATATATAATTACACAAAATATACAAACAAAACCAAATCTGTCAACAATTGAGTAATGAATTTATATTACTTTTAAAAGACTGTATACCCAGAGACTTCAATTCATTTGGAATAGAATTATACAAGGAGGGGGCAAGGTAAGAGAAACAACATTTAAATTTAGACTTATTGAACGATGGTACAGCAAATAAATCCTTACCCCTTAAACCATAATTATAATTCTTCAGACTCAACTTTTCACATAAATAGGAAGGAATTCATGTCATTTTAATTTTATGAGTTAGAATGAGGAAAGCTTTTTGAATCTTGCATGTTAGCTAGTGTTCTGTATTTAGAAATATGGTCATATTTACGCACACCATAAGCATATTGCAAACATGAATTTTGCAGAATCTTAATCCTGTTCTTGTCAATTTGCGTCAAGTTAGGACCATATACACATAAACAATAATCAAATAAAGATAAAATTAAAGAGTTTACTAGCCTTACTTTTACTTGTGTTGCTAGAATATGTCGAAATTGATACAAATGCCGTAGTTTGATAATGGCTTATCTAATTTTACTGTGAAGGTGCATTCTGCATTCTAAAAGTTAAACCTTTATCTATAAACAATCCTAGATTTGTGGTAACAGTACTGCTTGTCGACTTTATCCCATCTAATGCAATGTCTGGCACAGATTCTGATCCAAATACCATCAAAGTAGATTTATTCGGATTCATTTTGAGACCATTGCCTTTCACCCATAACGGTAAGTTTGCTAAATCAGTATTTATTTGAGTGCATTTTTCATTGATATCTTCGACGGGAGCAGATGATAATATCTGTGTATCATCGGCATAGGAATGTACATCGCAATTAGTCAGGGTTTTTGGTAGGTCGGATATATAAAGTAAGAAAAACAGTGGTCCCAAAATAGATCCCTGTGGCACTCCACGTTGTAATGGAAATGCACCAGAATTTAGTGGTTGACCATTATGATACATAAAAAAATCTATTAATAAGATAGTCTTTACATCAATGTAAAGCACTATCTGAAAAGTTATAACATTTCATTTTTGCTAGTAGCAGTTCATGGTCAACCATGTCAAATGCCTTTGAGAAGTCGATTTGGACGAGAATTTAAATTTTAGATTTGTCAAAATTAGATATTAAGGAATCTAAAATATTTAGAAGGAAAGTATTTGTACTATGGCCACTTCTAAATCCTGATTGCGTGGGTGGAATTATACTATTTTTCAAGGCATAAGACATAATTTGCTCGCAACATATTTTTTCTAGTACTTTGGAAAAAGGGCGTGAATAAACTTTGTAATATTGACTGCTAGTCCGAAATTTTATTAATTCCACTTTGGATAAAGTTGGCAAAATACTTATGGGTCTTAATTCGTCAAAGGTGGTAGATTTAATCTTTTTAGCAAAAGGTTTTACAATAGCAAACTTCCAGGAATCAGGAACTACTCCATCCATAGCAAGCAAGTATTTATGATGTGCGTAACATATTGCACAATAACTGGAAGAATTATCATGATCATTTTAAGAGAAATTTGATCTATACCTATGGCATTTGATTTCATATTCATTATAATTCTTTCCACATCTTTACTCTCTATAAGATTAAAATGAAATTTTTCTTTGTCAAAATGAGAATATGAGTTATTTAAATAATAGTCTAAGGTTTCAGGATTGTATCAACTTTATCTAACAAATGTTGCCCAAACTGTTGTGGTTTCAAAATAGAGGCATCTATGCTATTTGGAGCAATTTTATTAACACCTATTCTCTTTAAACTTGTCCAGAGTTTATTGGGATCTTTTAAGCTATTGTTAATATTGCAATTTAAGTAAGCTTGTTTTTCTCTTCTAATTGCAGCGGTTGTTAAATTTCTTAGCTGTTTGTAATAATTTAATTTAGACTCGTTTTATATTTTTGATAATCTTTAAGAGCTTTATCGCGCTTTCTTTGCATTATTTTTATAACTAGAGTAATCCAGGGTGTATAATGTTTATTTGTAGAAATTGTATTGATTACAGCATGTTTATCGAAAATTGATAATATATTTTCGTTGAGAAGAGCAACCTTATCATTAATATTAGCAATATTAACAATTTGATTCCAATATACAGATTCGCAATCCTTGAAGAAATTTCCCATATCAAAATTATTAAAATCCCTGTAGGTATATGTCTTCTTGGGAACAGTTGTTTTTGCCAAGTTTAACACACAGAATACTCTGCCATGATCCGATATATTGCTACAATCTATAACACCAGAATCCACACATATGGTTTTATCAGACATTAATATAACATCAAGTAATGTTTTACTAGCAGGTCTAGTATATTTTGTTATTAGTTGATGCATATCGATGTTGATATCTCCTACACAAATTAAATAATTGCATTGCAAAATATATTCTGAAAGTATAGAATCTAGAATACTAAGATCTCTATAAAACCGTACATGTGGATTATACAGGGTGTAAATGAAATAAGTGCATTAAATTTGACCAGTAGTATAACTCATCGAGAGCAACAATATTTCTTAATAACTTTTTCTCGAAATCGCATATTTTTTTAGCATTTTTACCACCCCGTAAATTGACGAGTCGTTCCAAATATTTTTGTGATAATTGAATGCAGCAGCAATAGCTATGAAAAATTTTGTTTTAGCAATTGACAGTCCTGTCAATTGTTGCAATTAAATTTTGACATTATTAATAAACTTGTTTATAAGGTAAAATTCTGTCAAAATTCGAGTACACAGACATTGTAATTACTTACCTATGGTTTATTTATTTATTTTTTACTCGTATCTGTACTACATTTTACTTGACATCACGGTTCACATAAAGACAAGTGTATTGGAGTTGCCAACGCATTTACACGGAGCGTTTCCAAATCATCACCAAATCATTCTGTTCTTAATATTCGCACATTTGTTAATCTTGTACATCTTTATCTCAATACGGAGTGTCACATATGACAATATTTAAAAAATCAACAGTTGTATCCATACCATGTGCAAAAAGTTCAATGTTTTCAGCACATAACAGACTTCAATTTTGGGAATGACTCATAATGTTCATTTATGAGACTGAATTTACTTGGGAAGGTGTATTTATTATGCACAATACACATCTTGACAGACGAAAATGCTGTAAAAATTTTCATTAAAAAATGTTTGGGTAACAATAAATGGACGACTAATTATTGTTACTCATGTACTTCTTTTAAATGGACAAAAGTTTGTACTTACATTTTTTGAATAACGAATTTAAACTATTATGATTTGTAGACAATAAATAATCATCTCATAACCTAATAACTATGCTTTTGGTCTTCGTCTCGTTACCTCGTTTCTCCTTGTCTTCCACTATTCACGTGATTAAAAACCTGGTTCAATACACAACTTTATACTTTTGTTATCCAATATTTAAATTTATTTATTTTAAAAATTGTACTATTACGTATTAATTAATAATAATGTTATTTCCCTTGATTCGTTTATTAATGACTGTGACTGCAAGTGTAACCGATAACCGAGAATTTTTGAGCTGCTTGTATCTCACTTGAATACGGCAGCGCAGTCATTTGTCTCTTTGTTCTCCATAGGCGGGTAACGAAATATGCAACAAATCTTTAAAGAATTTTAACTCAAAATCTAAAAGACTTAGAAAAAAAAGTTATTAAGAAATATTGTTGCTCTCGTCGAGGTACATTACTGGTTAAATTTAATGCAGTTATTTCATTTACACACTGTACACAACTCCAAAACATACTTTATAACAACTAATATTGCACCTCGTATTGCACATAATCCATAGATATTGAACATTATTACTTGTGATAAATGATGTATCCAAGATTTGAAACTGAATTGAATTTGATACGGTGTATCGCCAACGTTAAAGAATTCGTTCTTCACGGAAGCGAGATGCATCAACTAGTAGTGAAGAAGAGAATGCGAATACTTACTTGAAACATTTAATGGAAGAAAAGTTAAAGAAAACAATTAATAAAGTCTTAAGGGACAAGCACGATACCAATGTCCCAAGTATAAGTGACCCACAAATACCACGAAGTGTGAACCAAAGAAACAGTGTAATCAATCAGGATATTATACCATTATATGACCCAGCTGATTCCAATACGAATATATGCAACTGGTTAAATAAAATAGACCAATTAGGAGAGATACATGGCTGGAGCGAAAATACTCGGTTATGCTACATGCAAGCTAGACTTAGAGGACGGGCCCGCAGGTGGCATAATGGGTTGAACAATTACAATCTAACATGGACAGAGTGGAAAGAAGCGCTTATAAATACATTTCCCAGGTGCATTGATTACGCAACAAAATTAGAAGAGTTAGTTGCGCGTAAGAAACGCCTAAATGAATCAATGACCGAATATTATGACGCTAAATTAGAGCTAGTTCAAGCATGCCGGCTAGATGATGAAGCGGCAATTTATTGTATAATTAGAGGGCTACCGGATGAACTACAGGCAAACGCGAGAGCCTTCCAGTGTACGACACCTTCGTCACTCTGCAGAGGGTTTCTGGCCGCATTAGACAACTATAAGCCGTACGTTCAGCCAACTCGTTCGTTCAACAAAAGCAGAATGATTCGACCAGATTGCAATATAAGTAATACGCGTTTTAATACGGTTCGCTGTTACAACTGTAATAAATTGGGTCACGTTGCTAGAGACTGTTTAAATAAGCAGCTATTTTGCAATATTTGTCGACACAGAGGCCATTCCACAAAAGACTGCAGGCGATACCCGGAAACTGCAAAGAATACTCAGGTTCAAAACTCAAAAAATATTCAGACTATAACCATGGGAGACGCAAATAACATATACATAAAATCTGTTGTTGTGAATGGGCATTGTGCTACGGCATTTCTGGATACAGGAAGCCAAGTGAATATAATATCACCCACACTTGTGGTCGCCCTAAATTTACAAATATATAATAAGCAGACCTATTTGAAAGAATTTGGAGGCTCACGTACACTTTCAGTTGGTGAAGCAAATTGCATTGTTGTTATAGATGGAATCACAATACCAACTGTTGCTACAATAACTAATGCTCCTATGGATATTGATATTATACTGGGGCAGCCGATTTTAAATAAGACAGGAATATCCCTTATAGTCCACAAAAATAGTGTAAAGTTAGTTGAGAACACGGAGCATGTCAATACAGTTTTTCGAGATTTGATCCCAGAGACAAATCCTACTGTAGTTATTTCCGTATCAGATACCATCACCGTACCAGCACACACTGTACAATCGGTCAAAATTAAAATTGAAGGATTCAGTGATGAACAAGAAGCTTTAATGCGTCAAACATCGTTTGAGATAGGTCTAGTAGCGATTTGTATCCCAGGCGGATTACTAAAGAGAACAACGCCCGCTGTATTTGTTACCAATTTTGGAGAAAAGCCGTTTACTTTTCAGAAAGGAAAATTGCTCGCTAGAGGGGATAGGTGTGTATCCGACAAACTTGGAGAGGCTGTAAGTATGAAGGTTGACGTAAGTAATAGTAAATTTCTTTTAAATTTACTATTCAATTAGGCAAAATAAGCGAAAATGAGAAGGCTAATTTAATTTCCTTGCTAAATAGAATGAACTCATGTTTCTCTTCTGGATCTTCTGATTTAGGTACAGCAAAATTTGGCGGAATGAACATAATAACTAAAACCGAAACCCCAGTTTACTATAAACCATATCGTATTTCATTTAAAGAACGAGAAATAGTCAGAAATAAAATAAACGAGATGCTCACAGCCGGTATTATTAGACACTCTAACTCAGAATACGCTAGTCCCATTGTTTTGGTACGGAAGAAGAATGGGGACCATCGAATTTGTATAGACTATAGAGCGCTAAATTCTGTCACCGTAAAAGATAGGTATCCGTTACCTCATATCGATGATCAACTGAGCAGGTTATCAGAGCAGGTTTATTTCACTACTATAGATTGTGCTCAGGGTTTTCACCAAATTCCTATAGCTGAAAACTCGATTCACAAAACTGCATTCATAACGCCCGACGGGATCTACGTATATTTAAGAATGCCAATGGGATTATCTAATTCACCCTCCGTTTTCCAGCGCCTAATAAATCAGGCATTAGGCGAATTAACACATACGAAAGTTTTAATTTATACGGATGATTTATTAATCCCTTCAAAATCAGTAAGTGCGTGGCTTTATGTTCTTAAACAAGTTTTAGAAATATTTAGGGATGTAGGGATAAAGTTATATCTCAGAAAATGTTCCTTTTTCCAGACCAATATTCAATATTTAGGACACGAAATAAGTGCCGCTGGTATAAAATCAGGATTAAACAAAATCGCAGCGGTAAATCAATTTAAAGCACCAAGTAATGTACATGAAGTTACGCAGTTTCTAGGTTTAACCAGTTATTTTAGAAAATTTATAAATAGCTATGCGTTGTTAGCCAAGCCATTGACGGTTTTGACAAGAAAAAATATCTCCTTTAAATAGGGGATTGACCAACAACACGCGTTTGAAGCACTAAAAGAAAAATTAATTAGCAGACCAGTCCTTGCCTTGTTTAACCCGAATTCTGAAACAGAAATCCATACAGATGCAAGTAAATTAGGCATTGGCGGGATACTAATGCAAAAACAATGTGATCGTAATCTCAAACCCATCGCATACTTTAGTAGAGTCACAAGCAAGGAAGAACAAGCTTATCATAGCTATGAGCTCGAAACTCTCGCAGTTGTAGAATCTATTAAACGATTTAGAGTATATGTCGCGGGAATCAAATTTAAGGTAGTTACTGATTGTTCGGCAGTTCGTGCAACTTTAACAAAAAGAGATCTGGTGCCACGCATAGCTAGATGGTGGTTACTCATACAAGAATATGATATGGATATTGAATATCGGGCGGGAAAACGTATGAGCCACGTTGACACATTAAGTAGGAATGCAATCGATGCATCCGTTTTAATACTATCACAGGATGATTGGTTTCTAACTTTGCAGTTGCAAGATGATAATATTAAAGCAATTATAACTCAAGTTACTAGTGCTAATCCTAACAAGGATATTGCACGAAATTATACGTATGAAAATAATCGGTTATACAGGAAAATTGTAAATGGCAATCGACTCGTTGTTCCTAAATTTGCAAAATTCAATCTGCTGCGTAAGTTCCATGATGACATTGGTCACCCTGGTTTTGGCAAATGTGAAAATATAATCAAACAAAATTACTGGTTTCCCCGCATGACTAAATTTATTAAGAAATACGTAACGTCATGCCTAGATTGTTGTTATAATAAAGATGCGTACGGAAAAGCTGAGGGAAAATTGCATCCAATAGACAAAGCACATGAACCTGTGGACACTGTTCATATCGATCACTTGGGTCCATTCGAAAAGAGTCCATCGAAAAATTCATATTTACTGGTATTAGTAGATGCTTTTTTAAAGTTTGTGATTGCCAAGGCTGTAAAAACTTTAAGTTTAATTGAGACCATTAAAAATTTGAGGGAAATATTTTGCATCTTAGGTATTCCCAAAAGAGTAATAACGGACAGAGGCCTAGCGTTTACAAGTAGACGGTTTAAGGAATTCGCTAAGAGATATCAGTTTAAGCATATTTTAAATGCAGTAGCATGTCCTCGTTCCAATGGTCAAGTTGAACGCCATAACCGTAGTATATTAAATGCAATACAAGCTTCTACAACGGTAAAAACCGAGTGGGACAGTAAGCTACCCGAAATTATTTGGGGAATTAATAATACGACAAACTACTACAAAATTCTCTACGCATCAATTAATGTATAGTCACAAAAGTAACTTGTTCAACAACATAGAACTTAACAGCACGTTAGGCTCAATTGAGGAAAGGCGTGTTAAAGCCAGGGAAAATTTACGGAAAACAGCTATTCGAATGAAAAAACACTATGATAAGTAAAGAAAAGCTGCGATAAAATATTCTAAAGGTGAACTAGTATTTGGAAGAATAGTAGCAATGTATCATGTTCCAGAGTAAATAATAAAATCAAAAATAAATTTAGTGGACCGTATAAGGTAACAAAAGTTTTTGGTAATGACAGATACAAGATCAGGAGTATAAGAGGTATGCGGGGCTACTAAAACTTTACAGCTGTGGTTGCAGCCGATTCCCTTAGAAAATATAAAAGTGGTTTTAATAACAGCGATTCTAGTGAAAATGACACTGAGTTAGATCGGGAATATTTAATCGACTTATTAGACAGTTAAAAAAAACCTTTTTAATATTGTAGGTATATATAGTGAATTAGTCTAGCCGCCCTTGTACGGTGGTGTGTCGGAATAGCTGTAATTATACAGCGGTTGAAAGACGCTCAACTGCGTTCAGGCAGTGTAGCGATAAACTTTAGCTGTAATCGTACAGCGTTTATGTATATGGTTATAACGTGACTTAAAAGTCATCAGTGGCAACAAGTTGCATAAGTGTCAATTGGGTATAAGACTTCCACAGTATCGATATCCTTTGTGTGTTATTCATAGCTACATTACTGTTTTGTTTCAGATTATAAATTGGACTCTATTACAATTTAAGACGACCGGACAGAGGTAGAGGATACCTTTTATTAGTGAGGACACTAATAATTTTCAGGATGGCCGAATGTTACAAAATAATAATTATTGTTTAATTAATTTGTGTATTATAATGTTACAAAATAATAATTGCTGTTCATTAATTTGTGTAGAATTACGTGATCATGTTTACTTGGGAAGGGATATCATTTTTTGTAGGCAGTTGTAATCAAAGTGTGGTGGAATAAAGTGGTTTTCATTTCAGGGTTTTTGTATATATATATATATATATATATATATATATATATATATATATATATATATATATATATATATATATATATATATATATATTAGAGTAGTTTTCATTTCACGATTTTTGTAATAATAGTGTTTATTTCTGAAAAAAAATCTGCAAGCAGGTGAGTTGGTCAAGGCCAGTAAACTGAATGAACTGGAGAGTTCATCGACGCGAGACATGTTCTAGCAAATATGGGAATTTTTCTTTATTCTCACTTTCCCGTCGAATTTGAATGGTTGTGCGGACGTATAGACATTTTTTGTGGGTGTTATCGTTTTTACTTTTATTTTATTTTTAGTGAGTAGTGCAATTATAAGTAGTATCGTAGTTTTCATTTTTCTTTTTTGTTTCAATTTATTTTTAATTGTTTTAAGTAGTAGTTTTAAATGATTCGGGATCCATGTAGTATATTGGTCATGTATAAAATACGGTTCCAAATCCCGATACCAACAGGCTTCTTTGTTCAAGCGAAAATTATGCTGGAATTTTACATCCGATACAGTAAATGGATCGGTTATGTCTCGAAATCGACGTCGAACTAGCCGAGCTTGGTGTTTCTTCTTGAGCCATTTCTATAGCAAAAATTCTTGGGAAATGTAAATGCGCCATGTTCTGAGATGAATTTATTGAATTAAGTATTGCTTTTTCATATAGTATCTTATATCTACAAATTTAATAAAAATAATACACATATACATTTTACAAAGAATTCATTAATTTAAAAAAATTCTTTCAATGTTTTTAAGTCTTAAGCAACAACACATAATTAATCCAAACTTTATTATTAAAAGTAACATCTAAAAAATACATTCATATGAATGTTATTTACCTTTCATCACTATTTTTTTTGCACTAAAAATAATTTTAAAACAAACAAAACCCTACCACAATCAAACTCGCGCTACAAACACTGCGTCCACGATGCGAACCACCGCGAAGAGACTAAAGAATGACGCCATGATATTTTCAACCAGTCCCGATCAGTTTCCAACACGCGCCATGTTTTCTGAAACTGGTCTGCGCATATGACGTTATATACGCAGTACTTCAATAATTCACTCGATGGCACCAGCATCGAAAATCTCTAAACATGGCGTGAAAAAGTCTCCAAGTGAATTAGAATAGGCCCCCAGATCTCAAATGAATGTAACTGTCAGACAACTGTCACTGTCAAAATACTAATCATTTCAAATTACAGTGGTAACGTATTTAAAAAAAATTAACAATAGTTATATGGAAAAGAACTGTACTGTATAAAATTAATATAGTTTCCAGTATGAGTAAATATGTAAGTACAGTATAACTAGCGAATAAAAGTTGACGTTTAAATATTTTACCGGTTTCAGGATATTAATCCATTGTTTACATATACAAAAGTAGGCTGGTAACTAAGTAATAACTGTATCTGTATGGTAATATTATTACCATACTGACTTGTCAGCAACGGTCTACAAAATGAAAATAAAATAAAATGAAAGTATAATGCTCTTCATTAATACGTACAGATAACGTTAGTGTTTCGTTCTAAATACGGTTTACTATGTTCTAAAATAATAAACGAGGAATAAAGCACATAATTTGAATATTTGTCATATTGACATATGTCAAAAAAAATTCTGTTAACCATAGCATTCTGAAAGTAGCATTAACGAAAGAATTTCAAAATATAATATTTATTAATATCGTCTTCATTTTCTGAAACCGATAAACTATTGAACAAACCACGGATTTTATGAATCATAACAAGCCTTAGATGTCTTAAAATCCTCGCTCTATGAGCTCGGATTTCAAAATGACATCTGCGGCAATTATGATATACATAACATTCCTAGGTATGTTAATAGTTATTATATACGTGGTTTCTTTTCACATTCAGGTATTAGAATTTTTGCAAGTACCCATTCATATACTGGACTAGGAAATCCTATAGAAATACATTAACATATTTTTTCTTCAAGCGTATTATAATATACACATTATGCTACTGTATACACTCTATAGAAGATATTCATTGTCTGACTAGTACAAAAATGTTGTTATTGTTGTACTAGTAAAAAAATGTTAGTGTCTTAGTTCACCGCTGGCGGCGGCAGTCGTTACAGCAACACAGATTATATGGAAAATTGTTATTTGACAGTTGTATCGTTTTTGTTTTGTAGTGTACACAGCCAGCTGTGGTTGAAATTGCAAACACTACAATTAAAAAATTCCAAAAAAATGTCAAAAAATCTTTGAAACACTTGAAGAAAAAATAGTATATGTCATTCGGAGTAGAACGCCCTTTTTGTGTTTTATCCAGCTTGCCTAGCCTGGGCTAGCGCCTCGGCCGCAATAGCTGGGTTCAACACAAAAAGACCGCTTTCTACTCCTTATAACATAATATACTATTTCCCAAAACAGATAGAAAACTGAATGATAAATATTATAAATGCAACCTTGTCTTGTTATTATGCTATCTTGCTTATACTATAGGCACCGAAGTCACCCATCTATTTTGAGCAATATTATGCTAATGTATTTCTAGAATTTCCTAGTTCAGTATTTGAATGGGTACTTGTAAAAGTCTCATACCTGAATGTGAAGAGAAACCGCATCTATAAAATAATTTAAACGTCAACTTTTATTCGCTAGTCATACTATACCTATGTATTTAAATTAATAAAAATTGAATGGCGGGAGGTATTATGTTGGCCACAGCAGATCTTTACATTAATGTCTGTGTGCCTGCGTGCGGCGCGTGTGAGTGTGTGTGTGTGTGTGTGCGTTTGACGATTTTTTCCTCCACGATAACTCATATCAGACTTACAAAAAATTCTATTTTCCGTATTTAAGCTTCCAGCATTCATATAAAGAGTACATAGTGATCGATCTGGTCGTAGTAGGCAGTGCAACAAAGTGATCAACTGAACATGGCTTCCATAGATAAGTGCTGTGGTTGTTGTTCCCTCAAGACCGGGACCATTATCATAGCCTGCTTAGGATTGGTGAGTAAAAAAGGATTATTAAAAATTGGTGGATTGACATGTTCTTTTTACCTCCCGCTTCCCTTGGCAAGGGAGGTATAGGGATCGTGCTAAAAATAACATATTGAGATTTTGTTAAATGACCACGTTTTAAGGCCCGTAGAATCTAATCTTTACATTTTCACGATGATGTGTGTGTGCGTGCGTGGGTATAGATGTGGGTGTGGTGTGTGTGCGCGCGCGCGCCTGTGTGTGTGTGTGACGATTTTTTCGTCCACGATTACTCTTACAACAAACTTCCCAAAATTTCTATTTTCCGCATTTAATCTTTCTACATATTAGATTTTTTTTTTAATTGATAAACCGGAAGTGATATTTTACTTGGAGCTCTAAACAGATTTTCGTGAAAAATATTTTATGATATACACCAAAAATTTTAAAATTTGGTATTTAAAACTTTTATGTTAATAAGGACACATTATATTTTTTCTAAAATTGATAAACCGGAAGTGATACTTTACTTGATGCTCTGAACAGATTTTCGTGAAATATTATGATATATTCCAAAACTTTTCAAATTTGGTATTTAAGACTTTCACTTGAAGGAGAGCAACATATTAGATGTTGGCTAAAATTGATAAACCGAAAGTGATGCTTTATTTGAAGTTCTGAACATATTTTCATGAAAAATATATTGATACAATCCAAAACTTTTCAAATTTGATATTTAAGACTTTAATATTAATGAGAACAAAATATTAGATTTTTTCTAAAATTGATAAACCGGAAATAGTAGTTTACAAAAAGCTATAAGCTGAAAAAATATATTACATGATCCCAAAATTATTAAATTTATATTTAAATTCAATTTTCACTATACTTATATGATAAACCGGAAGTGGTACTTAATTTGGAGCTCTTAACAGATTTTCGAGGAAAAACAATTATATATAATCCAAAATTTCGTATTATAGACTCTTCTATTTATTAGAACGAGTAATTATATTTTGTTTATAAACGATCAATCGGAAGTGATACTTTACTTAAAGCTCATTGCTATTTTAAACATGGAATTGACGGGAGGTTATGTGCTGGCCACGTCAAATTTTTACCTCCCGCTACCCTTTGGTAAGGGAGGTATAGGGATCGTGTTAAAAATTGCATATCGAGATTTTAAATTTTCTACAGATTTGCATTAGTACTTTTTCTATATATTTTATGGTTAAATTTATAAAATTGTCTATAATTTAAATCCCAGGCCCACGCTTTAAACAAACAAAACGCAGTTATTCAAATGTATGTAACTGTAACTGATAGATAAATGTAACTATCAAAGAACTAATCATTTCAAAATAATATTAGTAACGCTTTAAAAAGAAAAAAAGTAAATAGAACAATAGAAAAGGAATTCAATACAGTTTCTAGCATAAGTAAATATGTAGGTATGTATTTAGATTAATAAAAATTAAGGATTCACAAAAATATTTAAGCTAATCCTTATTGTTGGATTAGTGAATTCTATTCTATCCCAGTATTTAAAACTTAATCTTCATTTTATTATAGTTCCGGTGGCTCAATGGAGCAACGCCTCATATCATGAGTGCCCTCGGGGCTCTGGGTTCGAATCCCACTAAGGCATGGATGTGTGTGAATGTGAACCTACTCTGTAATTGGGATTTAATCTTGTTGCGGGGTTAAATAAAATGGTAGTTACTTGGATTAGATTAGACTATATTTTAAGAAATAAACTGTCAAAATTAGAGTAAAATTCGCTAATCCAAAAAACAATCTTTTTTGTGACTCGGGCTGTAAATGGCGGGAGGTATTGTGTTGGCCACACCAGATTTTTTCATTATATTTCTTTTCAAAATTAGCATCTTGATCCATCTTTTTCTCCATATTTTTTAATCTTCTAAGGGTCGGTATTTCCATTTTCGGATAAAGTGCTGGATAACTTATCTGTCGGATAAATGAACAATATCGCATCAAAAAATGACATTCAATAAAATTTACTTCATTTATGCTTTTACTTCGATGTGATATTTTATCATTTATAGTTACTCTGAACTTTATCCGGATATGGAAATAACGGCCCTAAAAGTATTACTTTTGCTTTCGGGGAGAACTGTATTTTCATGTTTCCAGGGCAACCGAATTTCCCATTTGTTGTCAATTTTTCTTGCAGTTTTGTTGGATGCAGCACACCAAAATTTTCAATAGAAACAGAATTTTGTATTATTTGATACCGTATGTCACTGTCTTTTATAAACATATTTCTTTCTTCCTATTCTTTCATGTATTATCCATCCAAGATTAGTTCTTGATAAAGCAGATGTATGCTTGGGGCCTTGTAAAACTTGTCTGCTAGCTATAAGCTCCCAGTTGTCTTTCCCAATGAGAAATGACGGTTTTGCATATTCGTATTGAATATTTTAGTTTTATTAAATGTTTCCATTGGTTTCCAAATTGTTTTATTTTTTATCGATTGTATAGGTAGGTAGGTCTAAATTATCCATGGTCAGGCCCGGTCCTAGCGGGTGTTCATTTTTTTCCTAGAACAAGGGCGGCAAAGCAATCCTTTTTATAGAAAAAAAAAAAAATATTTAAGAATTTTAAAATTAATCAATTTATGAAATAAACATATTAATAAAGCATTATTCTTTTAAAAATTTGGTTTGGCTGATTGGTAACATATCTATCCTAATAGGTATATAGTTTATTTCATTAAAAGACTGAGTATACTTATGATGTCAATCAGTGGCGTAACTAGAAATCTTGCGCCCCTATAAGAAAATTTTCTGGGCCGCCTTGATTTACAACACTCCAAAAAAATTTTAAAAGCAAAAAATATATATTAATTTTTACATTATACGGTGACAGAAATGTTATAATCAATTTTTTTACGTAATTATTAATTAAACTTTTGCATTATTGTAATTAAATTTTCTTTGTTTTTATCAAGCTTTTCTTTGTTGTAATCAAAAATCTTTAGAAAAAACCCTAAGGAATATAATCAGAGGAACATATTTTCATTAAATTGCCACACTCTTGATACAGATATACATAGCTACAGGGTGTTAATCAAAAGCGGGCCATAGGCGTTTAACACTGGAAATCAGTTTTCCTTTGCGTAAAAGTTCCCAATTAATTTTAGACAAAAATGCTTCAAATAAAACTTGTAGATAATTCAAATCTACGCCTAATTCACTAAACTTGTTTTTGAACATAGTATTAGGTAAATGATTTATTTCTAATTCGTTGTGTGCTATTGTTTAGAACTATGTTCTGTTCCATTTAAGCCATTTAGCAGATGGTGCTTGCATCAGCGCGGGTTTTAAGTAAACTTGTCTCTTGTCTCCAGTTTCAGCCAATCTGAGAGGTCAAAACCATGCCTTATTCTCTACAATATGAATGGCTTAAATACCTGAAAAAATAAAATGGGGGGGGGGCATTTTTATATAAGAACAAAGGCGACTGACAGGTTAGGATCGTCCCTGTCCATGGTTCTCAAGTTATTCATTTTATATTCCTTTTTACAATTTCTTGCATATTTTCATTATTTATCCACCGTATTCTGAGAGGACACGGTGGCCCGGACTCCAGACATACCAAGTTTTTTGGCTAAATTGTTATGAATCAGGCCAACTGAAGAAGTTTCGTCTAACAGTGTGTAGGTATGACAATCTTCTTGTGGACCTGTTATTACTTCGGGTGCTATTTTCAACAATACTTTATTATAATTTATAAGGTACGGTTTACTTTTTCAAGTATTCTACATTTATATAATAAATGATTGGTTTTCTTACAGAACATACAATTTTGGTTATACGTCTGAAACGTAGTTAAGATTATCTCTTTCTAAAAATTTTGGCATATATTTATCTTTCTTTGCTGGTTCGTGTCTTATTATTTCATTCTTCTGTTTTTCGTAAGGCTTAGGTATTTTACTTACTATTAATAATTGCTCTATTAATTAATAGGCTAAATCTACAAATTCAACTTAACTTTCGCTCTCACTGTCGTATTTTATCCACTCAATTTGCCAATTCATGGTCGGCAATATGGTATCTGGCGTCCTTCCGCACCCTATAAAATGGCGCCCCCCAACCCCTTTATAGATATAAAAATATTTTTAAAATCTCACGATTTATATTTATATACATCATTTTACGGCAAAAACTGAAAATCAGAAAAAATAAAAACAAATGTTATGGCTAGAGCAACTAATAAACCGAGATTGAAAATTTCTTTGTAAAATTTTAAAGAAACTAGAAACTAAAAAATGTAAAAACAGTTTTCTAAACAACTTTTAATTCTGTACAACTTTGCCGTTACACGAACAGGAGAGCAGGAAATTGCAAAAAACTAAAATCCCATGTTAAATCCGTATATGTTCCCATCTTAGCGTCAACACCCTGTATAAATATTAATATAAATGGATGCTTCGAATATTAAACATCTATTTTACAGAAATGGTTCATATAAAGGATACCTGTTTTCTACCCTCGCTATTGGGATCTTGGTTATTATATGAGATGGAGTCGGCAATATTAAGTCAAAGTTGCCCCGTTAGTGCACCAGTTGTATTTAACCCGAAAATGCACGTCACCAGATAAATACAAAAATCCAAATATATTGTGTATAGGGTAATTCCGAGAGGGATGGATTACCGGGTGAGATAACTCTTTTGCCAAAATCTAAATAATAGTAGAACGAAACGATGTGTTCTATTATTCTTTGGATATTGGCAAAAGAGTCATCTCACCCGTTAAGCCATCTCTCTTGGAATTACTTATTTTTCTTTTGCATGTAACTTCTAAATATTATATAGTATTGAATTTTCGTTGCACTTCATTACAAAACTTTTTCATACATTTTCGAACGATGATGATCATTCTTATGATTTATTACATATAGAAACAAAATCAATTCTTACGAATATCGCCTAGATTTGTTTATAATATATGTAGGTATCTATTATTTATTCTCGGTTTAAAGTTAACATTTAGAATTTTTCCTAATTCTAACTTAGTGTAACATGAGACGCCCGCCGTCGCCGCCACTGTAAGCGAGTGTCTATTTATAGCGGTGACGTAATCGCGCTAGTAGCCGGCCGATGTAAACAGACTGGTAGCGACGTGTTTAATTACTTCCGGTCGCCTGTTCATTGTTATTATGTGTTCGAATATTATAGACTGTTCTAGAAAATAATGGCAGCTGTAAATAAGGGACGAAGCTATGCTCGAGTTAAGTTAGTTCAGTTGAGTCCCTGATTACACAACATTAGTTGTGTGATCGGGGGTTGACTTACAGTTAGTTAGTTACATGGAGAGACATAGAGATGTTCATATAGAGTGTTAGTGAGTTTGAGAAGCACAGCAGTATCGTAGTGAGCGTATGCAGTTGGTGTCGAGTAGGCACTCGAGAAGTTACTGGTATTATATTGGGATAGCTTTGGATGTAAATACTCGATAGTGTTGACGAGTATTGGGTTACATTAGTTTTACTTTTTAATGCAAATACTCCACATTGTTGCAAGGTATTTTAAGAGTATGTATTAGATTTGAAGAATTACACGTAATTTTCTTGACAAACCTATATTTTTATATTTTTTAAAAATTTCGGAGGCCCTCACGTGTTGACGCCCTTCTGCCACGATTACCTCACTTACCGCCTAGCGCCGGCCCTGTGCCAATTAATAGGTAGATTTGACTTTATTTCTTCCAGGATTTGTAAATTTGGCAGCTGATCTTGCATGTTCAATAATTCTAACTTAACAACTAAATGCTTCATAGAACTTGCTAATTTTAACATCGGTTCAAAATTGTTTTTGTTAATAAGCGGTAAACATTTCTTTTAAAAGACCATGCATAATTTGTTCAGGTCGTCCAAATCGTAACTTCAATAATTTCATAATTTCTTCAACGAAATTTTGGTTTCTTTGTTACCTTAAGTGGGAGGCGTTTCAAAGGTTTATGGCGATCCTTTGCCTTTTGGTGAGACAGACTATAAACCTGTCCTGCGCGTCCCTCTTCATCAGGTGTGTGTTTTTAAATGCTCTAGGATTACGGGATTTACCAATAATGAGAATTTTAAGCTTATGATTGCCGTTGTATTGCTGCAAAGCATATAGATAATTTTTTCTTGCTACCTAATTTTATACGGATGCTGCTTTCTCGTCAGCATGAACCAAAGTCTTGTCAGAGAGAAAACGCCAAAATAATTCCAATTCGTCTGAATTATAAATTATATTGTTACCTAACAAAGATTTTTATTATCTATTGTAATTCAATTCGGAATCATTCCAAAGCTGTTTCCTTACTGGAAAATTTTTCACCCGTTATTTTTAAAGAACGTATTCCAAATCATTTTTGATTTTTTTGGAACCAGCCTCTGCTGGCCACAAATTGGTTGTTTTTCTCTAAATCGGTACACTTATAAGATATTAAGATTTTTAAAAGCATGTTGTCTGTCTGTTGCAAAAACCAAGAGTACACGGCATCCTCCTCGTTCTTATGTTTTCCTCGCACTCGTGGCATAACTGGGCATAAAAATATTTAAATTTTTCAAAAATTAAATAGGTGCTAGGCCAACCGGCCTCCTACAAGTCGCGGCCTCTCGGGAATTTCCCAGTGGGCCTGTCCCTGCGCCCTAGGCCAGGGCTCGGCAAACTTTTTTTGGAAAGGGCTAATTATAAAATTTTTGAAGATCTGGGGGCCAGACATGTTACAATATATATTTTACTGTCCTAACCATGAACTAATAAAAAAATTTATTACTATAAATTTTTTATTCGCAAAATATTTGAAATTACAAAATATGTATTAATAATAACATGTATGTATAATATATATATATATATATATATATATATATATATATATATATATATATATATATATATATATATATATATATATATATATATATATATATATTTTGTACCTATACTCGTACAATGGTAACTATAAATTGCACAGTTTCATTTATTAATTGTCGGACCCCGAGAGTGTCCGGGGGCCCAAGAGTGTCCGGGCTCTTTTTTACTTAAAAAACAGCTTATGTTTCAAGACGCGGGCCGGATAAAAATAGATGGCGGGCCGGATTTGGCCCGCGGGCAGTAGTTTGCCGACCCCTGTCCTAGGCGACTGCCTAGTGTGCCTTTAGCTCGGGCCGACCCTGTTTACGCGTAGCGGAGGCTTCTATTCGTCCAAGATCGTTTCGTTTAGAAAATAATGATGAAGAAAATTAAATGCAGTTTTAATATTACAATTAATTACTTCCTAGCAAGCTATAAGCTCCATTACCAAAGTAAATCAATCATTTTTATTTCATAAAAAATGTTCCAACAAATTTTCATCAATTTATCAGGTGCTTAGATAGAGGAACTTAAATTTATAATAGCAAAAGCAATGAGAAGTATTTCGTTTACTCTTGTAATTAAATTAGCTGGAAATGTATCAAATATTTCAAAAATTATATTTGTTCTATGTGTCTTTTGATATTTTACGATTAAGTAAAAATTTAATTTCTGAGAATTGAGCCTTATCTTTCTGAAAAAGATGGTCTATACAGTTAGATATTGTTGTTAAAATTAGAAATTTAATTCCACTCATGACTCATGTTATATTTGTCAAATAAGTAACAGAAAAGTTGCGTTTGCATAACAATTCGCCTACTTACTACCCTACACTAGTTCATGTTGCTCTATTTTACTAGCAAATACAAATGTATTTATTTAGTAACTTTTTGTGTTATTTAAAGAATTATTTATTTATATTAATTATTCATATACAGAGTGATCAAAACCAACTGATAGGTACGTGATCTGAGTAGTAACTTGTTTTGTTATTATTTTAGATTATGTTGGTGAATTTAATAAAATTACTAATATCATTGCAGGTTATATGACTATCAGTTTTGGATTGAAATACAGATTTAATACATTCAAGTAGTGATGTGCATATTTCAGAAACTTACTTCTTTGAAAGTTTCACCATCGAAAATTTCACATGTTTCACTATAAATGTCAATGAGTGTCAGATAAAATTAAATGAAACTTTGAATGAGTTTCATGAAAAATTTCAAGTAAATTCACGTTCGTCAGTTAAATTCTTCTGAATTTTATAAACAACAAAGTATACCTACATCTGCGCAAGTCTACACAGGTACACGGCGCATGTGCACTGCAGCTTTTGAAAGTTTCTTGAAATATGTAGCTTGATACTTTCAAAGTGAAGTGCATATGGATTCAGATTTTAAAGAATTGAATATATTTATGTAGGTATGTATTAACAAAACAAAAGGACAATTTAAGCAGAAATTGTAAATTTATTTGCATCGTCCATGGCACACTTATTCTAGCCACGTTAATATAAAACTGATACAAAACTATACCGTGTGTCTGTCTTAAAGGTGTACATAGGATATTAACATGGGACATGGGAGATCAGTTTTTTACAATTTCTTGCTCGCCTAATTATTTTAAGAAAAAACGCGTCAAATAAAAGTTGTAGGGCATAAAATTCTGCATCTAAGTCAATAAATAGAATTGCCTTTACATGCTTTGTAACGACAAATTAATTATGAATATGTTGAAAATTACGTTGAAAATATCAACAGCAACAGTCATGGAATTGAACAAAAAATAAATAAATGCTTGACGTTTTATCTGTCACAACGTAAGTTAATTTATTTGACGTTTCTGACAATTTGATAAAATGTCAAGCATTTATTTACTTTTTGTTCAATTCCATGGCTGTCGATATTTTCAACGTAATTTTCGAAATTTTCATATTTAATTTCTATCGTTACAAAGCATATAAAGGTAAATATGTTTATTGATTTGGATACAGAATTTTATACCCTAACACTTTTGCTTAAAATAATTAGGCGAATAGGAAATTACAAAAAACTGATTTCCCATGTTAATCTCTTATGTACACCTTTAAGACAGACACACCGTATACCAGCTGAATACTTTTACTCAGACTGTTGCTCGTCGTTTCAACAGACAACAATGGTTGTGGTATCAACAGAATGATAAAAAAATTCTGCATCAAATACATGCAAATTTGTAATATTTTAAACCTATAAATTAATTATTAAATTTATTCAATATCTAATTAATATCGATAGCCATGATGGCATATGAACAACTTTTATTTAAATATTTTGTAACAGATGAGAAATGGCTTGGAAGAAATAAATTAATAAAATATTAAATAATAAAATTGCACAAGTTATATGTTAGAATTGTGACATGAAATTCTGAATTTTCAAACGTTTGTTTGTATTTTTGTTCAAATAGCATCATGTCTATCGATATTAATTAGAAATTGAATAAATTTAATAATTAATTTATGGATCTAAAATGTTACATATTTACATGTATTTGGTGACATATATTGCGCAATTTTTTATCTTTCTATTGATACCATAAACCATAACCATTGCTGTCAGTTGAAAAGGGAACAACAACTGAGAAAAACGAACGTGTTAGCGGGCCTATGTTAAGATACCAAGTATCAGCCGATATGCATTAAAAAAATTGTCATTTAGGCCGTCCACAGTCATTTTACCAAAGTTCAAGACAGGGAAAGAAAAGTTAAAACATTAAATATCTAATAAAGCAAATAACTAGGTAGTTATTCCTATTTTTTCAATCACCTTATCCTGTTATAGCGATTGCGGTCGCAGCACTTTTATATCAGTCTGACTTCCCTTCAAAGTCGATTACTTATCAGTCATAACATAATTTATTTATTTTGTAAGACGTGGACATAGTATAAGAAATAGAAAGGATTGTTCAGTTCATTGTAAGTACACAATCATGTTTTATTGAAATCAAGCAAAATAACTTGTATAAATAAATTATTAATTGAGAATTATACCGGTGTCTACTTTTATATGGACCATATGAAATACCA